>APFE031607336.1:206494-332014 GCA_000404065.3 Pinus taeda
TCTCTTTCATGTGATTTACGCCGAAGCTCTTCGTATAACTATGATGAATCACAGAAGTCTCAATTCTACAATTGTTTCCCTGCACGGTATAGCCATCGCATCTAAAGTTCACCAATTTGAACGGGCACGCTTGCAGGTCTCGAAGTTGAAAACAGATCTAGCCTTTTTGAAGAGATGCAGAGATTCCGTAGTTATCCCGGTCTTCGCCCAGATAAGTCATCGTCTCCACACTCCTTCCAATCATGGAGTGTTCGTGAAAGCCAGTATTGCCCTTTTGAGGTCTGAAATTGCTAGGGTCAGGAGAAACCTTGATCATCTCTCTCGGAACCTTCTGGTTTTGCACTTGGAACTCGCAAACTTGATCTCTCCCTCTGTGTGGGCCAGAATAGATGCATGCTCTGCACTTAAATCATTACGACTGGAGGAGATCAGAGGGCAAAAACAGGCTAAGAAGTTTCAGGGCTTAGTTCAGAAATCAGAGAGAGAGCAGTCGGTGGGCAGAAGTTCCCTTAGCCGTATTTCTGTTTCTCAGAAATCGGCCCTCCATTCGTTGGTGTCGTCCTACAGTCAAGATTTCTCTGAAGAAGGCTGCGTTTTCCCTTCGTCCATGGAACCAGAAAGCAGTAGCAGGCCTGCCCCAATGAGCCTCGCTGATCTCTCTGCTGGCTCTAGCAGGCCTGCCCCAATGAGCCTCGCTGATCTCTCTGCTGGCTCTCGCAGTGAGCAGTCTCATGGTTCCGCGGAGCATTCAGCAGTCGGGGGTTTTACTTCCATGTTGCCGCAGCGGGTTTCTTTGGCGACTGAAGAGCATTATCAGGGGTTGACTAAGGCATCGGTAGCCCGAATTAACCGGCATTCTCGGATCCAGAGCGATAAGGAAGTCGACTGTTCAAGTTTTCCTGGCCGGAGCGATATCATCTCTGAAGACAAGGTCAATCCGCTCATCCTATTACGTAACCGGACGTCCCATGTGGAGGAATCTGCTGATAAGCATTGTGTCTTGCCATCTGGAAGGTTCACGCAGGCCGGAGATGACGTGGGCGCAGTTAGAATGGCACACGCTGATTCCGCTTTTAATTATTCATCTCCCAGGTTTGAAGATTAGGCAGTGCTCTCCTGTTTGGCCGGGGGTTCTCCGTATGGTAGCAGCAACACCACCGTAACTTGCCCGGAAGAAATAAGTAACGTACGACGTACCTGCAGCATCGAGGTGGACAGCATTAACGATAACCATATGGATTCCTTTGAGGTAAGTTTAAGTCCTAATTTAGGCGCAAATTTAAACCCTATTATAAAAAACAAATCAAAGAGCAGCAATATTATAGTTTCATATAAAAAATATAAGGACTCTTTCGATAATGGGAACAACTACAATAAGTACTATAATGAAAGCTTTATAAATAAAGATATTATGACTAGCGTAGATAACAATGATAAATATATTACTAATGTTTCATATAAAAAACATAAGGACTCTTTCGATAATGGGAACAACTACAATAAGTACTATAATGAAAGCTTTATAAATAAAGATATTATGACTAGCGTAGATAACAATAATAAATATATTACTAATGGGAATAAAATAAATAAGGATAATTTAGATAAAGAAAATAATAATGATATCGCTAATATGAATAAAGATATTATTAATATTACTAATGGGAATAAATCTGATATAAATAAAGATATTTTATATGAAGACAATAATAATGATATTACTATTATGAATAAAGATATTATTAGGATTAGTGTAGATAATAATAACAATAATGATATTACTAATGGGAATAAATCTTATATAAATAAGGACATTTTATATAAAGACAATAGTAATGATATTACTAATATGAATAAGTCATATATTAATAATAACAAGGATATTAAGATTCCTATTAATAATAACTTTAATAATAAGGGGATTAATAATCTTAGTATTAATGATGATAATGGAGTTGATTCTAATAGGAATATGGTTTGTCTAGATGACAAGGCGGGTCCTGTCAATTTCTTTGAGCACAAGGACCCCTGCAAAAAGGTCTCTCTTCCCTCGTCTTCGCGGAATAGTAAGGTTGTTAACCTTTCAAACTATTCCTTCCCCCCTTCAGTTTTTAGTCTGTTAAGCAAGGGCTTAAACTTTGCCCTTGCTCCTAGAAAAATCCCGGTAGATGACATTATTTGTGACGTGGAGCACGGAATTAAAGATCTGCCGGATAATATTAAGGACACCATCAGACAAGATTGTGCTGTGGTCCTTAGAAAGGCTAAACCTCCTCGAAGGAACCTCAGTAAGGAGGAGGTCGATGCCCTAAAGTCCTTAAATCAGAATGAAGATATAGTGGTCCTTAAAGCGGACAAAGGAGGGGCTACGGTAATCCTCAACAAAGAGGATTACCGTAAGAAGATGTTAGATCATCTTCACAACAGTGGCAGTTACAAAAAGCTTGCCAAGAACCCTCTGAAGAAAATCTCTAAGACAGTGGCTCAAGCCATCAAGTCTAGCAGCTCTGTGGGTGCCCTATCCCGTAAGCTAATTGAGAGCAATCCCATCGCTCCTAGAATCTATGGGTTGCCTAAAATTCACAAGGAAGGGGTCCCTCTGAGACCGATTGTCAACACGATCGGGGGTCCGACCTACCTTCTAGCCAAGTATCTGGCTCTTAAGCTTAAGCCCCTAGTAGGCCGCACTGAGTCCTTCGTGAAGGACTCTGCATCCTTCATCTCGGAGCTCAAGGATATTAGGCTGGACCCTGAGGACATTCTTGTCAGCTTTGATGTGGTCTCCCTGTACACGTGCATTCCTATTAAAGAGGCCATGGAAGTGATCTATCGCCTAACAGATCCGGACACCGCGCATCTGGTTGAGGTATGTCTCACTTCCACATTCTTCTGTTTCGAGGGTGAGTTCTTCGAGCAGACTTGTGGGGTTGCTATGGGTTCCCCCCTCTCCCCGATCGTGGCGAATCTTTTTATGGAAGATTTCGAGGCCAAGGCTCTTGCCTCGGCTCGTCTCCCTCCTAAGATGTGGAAAAGATATGTAGATGACACTAATGTCATCTGGTCCCATGGCCATGAGGAGCTGGATCGTTTCCTGGATCACCTCAACGGCCAGTCCTCATCTATTTAGTTCACCATGGAAAAAGAGGTCAATGGCAGCCTCCATTTCCTGGATATTCTTATCTCTAGGAAGAAGGACGGCTCTCTCTCCCACGCAGTGTTCCGTAAGAAAACACACACAGAGCAGTATCTTCACGCCGATTCCCATCATTTCCCTGCTCAAAAGATGGGAGTTCTTAACACGCTGGCCACGCGTGCCCTCAGGATTTCAGATAATGAAAACCTGGATAGAGAGAGATCCCACCTCCTTGATGTCTTTGTGGAAAACGGATATAGTAGACACCTGGGTCGGAAGGCTTTCCATAGGGCCTCTAAAAATGCGTTGATTAAGAAAGGGCCTAAGGAGCGCCATCTAGGTGTCCATCTTCCCTATATCCAAGGGACCACATACAGAATTGCGCGAATCCTTAGAAAGTTTGATATTCCCTCCACCTTTAGGCCCCTTAGAACCATCCGTAATTCCCTGCGGTCGGTAAAAGATCCTGTCAACCCCAAAGATATGAAGGGGGTTTATCTAATTCCTTGCTCCTGTGGGACGCCCTATATAGGGGAAACAGGGCGCTCCATCCAACAAAGAATTTGCGAGCATGCAGCCGACCTGAGGCATGGAAGAACTAAATCCTCAGCCCTAGCAGAGCATGTGGACAAAACTAATCATCAGGTCTGCATCGAGGAGGCCAAAGTCATTGCCAGGGTGGATCGGTTCCATCATCGCAAGTTAAGGGAAGCTATTGAAATTGAGCGAAGACCCAACAATCTCAACAGAGATGATGGGTGGAAGGTCAGTAGAAGTTGGATCCCCGCTCTGTCGTCTTAGGATGCTTTCTTCTAGGTCGGTCAGTTTTTTCTTTTCGAGTTCACTATTATTAGTAATATATATTCATCAATCCCCCTTTTCAATTTTTCCGGTTTTTGATGAAGGTCCTTTTCCTGGTTTGTTAGCGTTTAGTTTTCTCATAGCGTCATTATTATTGGGGTATCTATATTAAGATGTATTTAGGTTATTGTCTTTTTGTTTCTATTTGGGATTTCTTCCATTGTGTGAGTTATTTTCAGCTCCTTAATCTAGCAGTAATAAGTATGGCCTTTCTAGTTTTTAAAAATAACATATATACAATTCATGTATTTTAAATGTGATAATATAATTAGTCATGATTGGATGGGGAAATTATTAAATGAATATTGATTACTTAATAATTGATTAAATTAATTATAAAATTATACCTTAATAAAGGATATAATTCATCTATTTGGCTTCAATTGGACCTTAATTAATAAATAAATATATGATGTACCAATATTATGTGAGTCAGTTTCTTTTTTTTTTGGTACATAGACATACATTTATTAATAAACAAGTTATTAACAAATAATACTTTAATGTAACTAGTAATATGTCTAGAATATTATTTATAATAATATTATTAGAATAGTAAATTATTAATTTATTTAATAAATATAAATTATTAAATTAATTATAAAATATATTAATTGGGCCATTAGGTATAAATTGTTAAATTATAATATAAATACTATTATTATTAAATGAATATACGATATACTATACTAAGGTTATTATTTTAATATAAATAAATATAAATTCTTAAATTGATTATAAAATATATTAATTGGGCCATTAGGTATAAATGATAAATTAGAATTACAAAAAAAAAAAATAAATATATATATATTATATATATATAATATATATATTATTATTAAATATACCAAGGATATTATTTTAATATAAATTAGTTAGGCTTTTGGAATTTATATACATAACAAATGAATACTTTATTACACAAATTACCGAATTTAACTATTTTCTAGAATAAAAATAAATAAAAATATAACGGGAATATTATTGGTCTGACTTGGGTCATTAGGTCAAAATTAGTCGTTGGCAATATAGCCGTTGGAGTCTCTGCATACACTATTTAAACGTGCTAAACTGGATCTGATCTTCAACTTGTCCTGACGATGAACCACACTAGTTGGTTCGAAACGCGTCGACAAAGGTCTCTTTCATGTGATTTACGCCGAAGCTCTTCGTATAAAAGTACAACATGTGACATTAAATTTAATAAATGAGATTTGGCATTGTATCTTATCTTTGAAGTGCATAGAAGTTGATTATGTGCTATTGTATGTTGGCTTTGAGTTTTTTTGTGCTCACTCTCAACACTCGAATAAAGCTCTACACTCTTGGATATGTTTCGAGAAAAAACTACAACGCGTAGTCTTTACTGCGCAAGAAATTAATTATAGCAATATAGATAGAGATAGATATAGCGATATTTGAAACACAAACATATGGATTATTAGACATAAATGCAAAACACCGCGACAAACTTGTACTTGTTATTGAGAAGTGATTGTGCAAAGAGCTTTGTGTGGAGAAAGCCTATGTAGAGGAAGAATGCGCAAAACTCTATAATTAGGCATGCTTCATTTTTTATTATTAATAGATTGTTTCGAGTGCGAAGAGTAGAGGTCCACATAGTGAAATTTTGAAGGCTTCTTCCACGCAAAGCAATTCATAATTTAAGGCAAAGTCTGAAGTTTACACACGAAAAAAATTGCCCATCATGGAATCTAAAATTACTTGCAAGCACACTTCATTTTTTTACAATGGTGCACAATTCAAGTGGTTACTTTATTATTAATATATGATGTGGATAGTGGATGTCCGCATTGTCAAAGATTGAAAGCTTCCTTCTTGTGCAGATAAAATTGTGTGGATAAATTTCATTGTGTGGATATCTTTCATTATGTGGAGAGATTTATTTGTAGCTAGCTTTCATTGTGCGAAGAGTGTTATGTGGAGAGCTTTCATTGTGCAGAGAGCGTTGTGTCGAGAGATTTCATTGTGCGAAGAGATTTCTATGGAGATATTTTTGTTTTCAATGTGTGAAGTTCTCTTCACACTCTACACAACCTTTAATCAATTAAATAACTATATATAGAAATTTGTAATTTAAGGCAAAGTCTGAAGTTTACACACGAAAAATTGCCCATCATTGAGTATAAAATTACTTGCAAACACACTTCATTTTTTACAGTACCGCACAATGCGAGTGGTTACTTTATTATTAGATTATGTGGATAGCAGAAGTCTGCACAAAAAAAGATTGAAACCTCCTTGTGTAGAGAGCACTGTGCAGATAACTTTCATTGTACAAAGAGCTTTATTTGCAAATAACTTTCATTGTGCGAAGGGTGTTGTGTCAAAAGCTTTCATTGTGCAGAGAGATTAGTGCGAAGAACTTTCATTGCACAAAGATATTTTTGCTTTAAATATGTGGAGTTCTCTCCACACTCCACACAACCTTAGCGGTAGAGACAACAATTATGCTGCATAACACCTATTAATATTGTTATTATTACATATTATTCATTTAATACAATTATGCTTTCTATCTCTATTATTGGTCATTGCTTTTTGTCTTTAAAAGGTAGTATAGTATTCAATTCATTGTTGATCTTCAATGGTATGTGATTGATGAATTGTTGATATCTTTATTGGTCATTGCTTTTTGTTTTTAATAAGTAGTATAAACTTCAATTCATTGTTGATTTTCAATGGTATTTGATTGATTAATGGTGGTTTTTTTTATTAATTAATTTTTGATTTTTTTTGATATTCTATATTTACTTTAAAATTTATTTAGAAAATATATATATTATAATTATATTATTTAATCTAAATAAAAAAAAAATATAAAATAAATTTTTTATTTGATATTAATTTGAATTTCTTTTTTAGGTAATTTTATTAATAATTTTTGACTTCTATCAAAAGCATTAATGGATGTCAATTAACGAATGAATAAGATGATGTAAGTAATATTCTTATTTTTACTGATTTGCTTCAAGTTAATGGAAAACGAAGGATGCATTAATTTCATCACATCTCATATAATTCAACTTTTATTTTGTGAATGGTAGGTGGTTTTGTGTTTATCCATGTTATTTTTAGACATCCACCAATAAGCAATGGAGTTTTCAGCATTTTAATGTTTTTAATAATAAATCACTCCATATGATTGAAAACCGGTCCTAATATGCATACATTTGAACAATTAAACACAGTATATGCATTAGCAGAAATTGAAATGCATGAAATACTCAATGCCTCCACTTAAATCAACATTAAAATTTTAAAAATTGATACAACTTACAAGTGGTTGTCGGAAACAAATAATGAAATTGGACAATCAAATAGAGTGTCTCTTCCTCTTTCTCATCATAGCACCAAAGACACTCCCAAATCCTTTTGTAGTTGCTTTAGCTTAAGTTTTATGTACACAGAAATTTTATAATGAAAAAAATCGATGAAGTTTCCCTGAATATTTGTTAGAGTAGCTAGGGGTGTAGTGAGGTAGTGAGAGGGTGGCAAGCAGAAGGGAGTGGTGGCAAGTAGAAGGAAAAATGTGACAACTTGATAGATCAATAACTAGGTGATCCAAATATATTATTTGAAATTTGATCAACAACCATATTTATTAATCGATATTTGATAGTGCAAAAATGTTAATTCTTGTGCTATTGCAAAGAATATTGGAGCTACACTAGCTATACGAATTCAAATTTGAAATTCAATGACATGCGAGGAAGATAAAGTTTCATTTTTGTTTTATTTTGTTTGAATAAAAAGTGTTGTTCAGATTTGTCTACGTCTAACATAGGAAAATAAGAAAAAATTAATGTCAATGACCAAACTAATAGTCAATCAATGACTAACTCATTGCTATAGATAATGTTGTACTACTTAAACATACTTTTTCTAAATCTATTTATCCTCTTGCTGGAAATTTGATGATAGAGGATCAATGTCCCATATCATTTCACTCAATAACCTTGTACCACTTGCACACCTCAATCAAATTTTGACGCACAACCTTATGCAAAGGTAGTTTCAAAGCACCATGACATACTTAAGTTGAATTCATTGCACTACGAGTTAGCTAAATAAGTAACAACAAATCAAGATGTAATTTTATTGGTAGCATAAGAGGTAGAGCAAGTTGAAACTACAACCTTTAGTTCAAGCTTTGTCTCAATCAACATGACTTGATAGCTTTCAATGTTACCTATCATGCCAATCAAGCTAAACTTCTAGCATAAAATTTCAAGCTAGTTAATAAAGCTTGTCTATATAGCTTTTGAAAGGTATTCTATGCCACTTCCCCATGATTGGATTTTACAAAGGAAAAAATCTTTGACTTAGAGCAATTTATCAGCGAAATACTTCCCAAAGTAGGGGGATCAATTAGTGGAGAAAGCAAGTAGTAGTTTCCCATCCCTTGCAACTCGAGCAAGTTGAGAGTGTTGTTTTAACCTCCACAATGTTAAAACTCCTAGTGACCAGTGAGTGGGAAAGGCTAGTCTCTATGTATAAAAAAAAGCCAATCTCTTTCGAGGTAGGAAAGAAAAAATTAGTCTATTTCTATATAAGAACGGATATTCGTTTGATGAGGAAATAATCTTCTTGCTCAAGCTAGTTATGATATATATATATATATATATTAGCAGTAAGAATAACAATATTAAGGATTAATCACCCACCTAGTTGGCGCTATATTTTGTAGTGAAAGCAAGGATGTCTACACATGAGACAACACTTGAACATTTGGATTGAAACATTGAATTTGGTTCATCAATTGTTTGTTGGCAAGTCTTTCTCCTATTGATTTCCTAGCATAACATTGATTAGGATTGATCCATTACAAGCATGCAAGCATAACGTATAAATTAGCTAATTATCCTATGAAATTGATATACATTACTAGCTTTGAACATGAAGGTGAGAGTTGATATACTTCTCTAACAAAGTAGTTGTGAATATACACCCTGCTGAGAGATTGTGGAGAAATCTTCTAGTTTATTTTTCTTTAACAAAATCCTTTGCTTATGCAAATATTGTACTAGTGCCACTCAATCGTATAAACCTATGGAATAGCACATATATCCTAGATTATCAACTATGTAAAAAAATGGATAAGAATGCCTACAAATTGATATAATCATATATTACATTAGAATATCTATTGGAAAAATATCAAAATAGTAATAAACATATGTTGTTTGGATACCATTTATGTTACTTGTCTTTCAATGCAATACCAATTTCATGGAATTGTCTATTTGCGACAAATCTGACACATTTCTTTGGAGATGTAACATAAAATCTTCATTTTCCATCATATGTAGATTTCCTTCCTCTCATATCTTATAAGGAAGTAACAACATTTCATTCCTTTATATAACATGGCCATAATGGATTTTGTTATGTTGAGATGGCATTGATGTTTGTCAAAGTTTTGATACTTTCAAGGAAACATGTAACATTTTTTCTTTCTACTCTTTTTAAAAGACACGATGGAAATAATCTTTAGAGATAAGTTCAATAGTTATATCTAGAATGAAAAATATAGAGTAACTAGAAAATGTTTTTCAAGCCTAGGGGATGAACTCAACCCCCATTAAGAAGAGGAGAGAGGGAAGTCTGATTGCTAAACTTCTATTTGATTGGAAATTCCAACTTAGGAAGGTGTAGGGAAGCCCGAAACATGTATGCAAATTAGCATGCACATGGAATCACCCCAATATCATACGCAATAGTGATGGGACTCTTAGTATTAGTATTTGACCAGACCAACAAGCATTTACTAGTAGATGATAAAGTATGCTTGGAACATTTGGGAAGTGACTATTCCTTGATGTGGCATGATTATTCCTAATTGCAGCACATGCATCCATACACTTGAACTTGCATATGGAAAACCATGCACAATCCTAGATTTTTTTTTTCTTCCTAGAATATAGATCATATTTCAACATGATCCATAGCATGATAGCTATTCCATATAGAAATCCAAGCACAACAAGAAAATAAAAAGTTTTTTTTTTTTTTTTTTTTTTTGCCTCTAAAATATTGTTATTATCTAGATATAACACATAATGTGACACTATTATTCTTGAGAAGTGGATTTTGGGGTAAGAAATGCACATATGCGACTAACAAAGAGGCTATCAGCCTTGGTTTCCATAATGATGGTTTTTGGAAAGAAGTTAGGAAACCATGGGTTTTTTTAATTTTATTGTGATATAAATTTTTAAAGACTTCAACTTCACCATTTTTTTCCTAACATCTTCAACATAGTCTAATCACTAAACTAAAATGAGTTCAACTAGTAATTTACATATATAAATACAAGATCTTAGTACTTGTTCAACTGGTAATTTACATATATAAATACAAGATCTTGATACTTATGTGATATTTTCCTATCTTGTCCCTTCCTCTTTTGCAAATCTATTAACACACATACATCTTTATTAGATTTTGTGGAGATTCAAGTTGAAATAGAAATGATACAACTTCTTAGGTGTTTTGGCAAATTGAAACTCAATGAAAGAATTTAATCAACGTGTCTACATACCCACTTGTAACTAGGTTCATCTAGATGTTCATATGCCATTTTCAGTAACATTGACAAGTATATAACAAGGGCATCCACATGTAATTATGACATTTAATTAGTATTTATACACATTTCCTAGCTATTGTAGATAAATGCAATCATGTGATCTTGAAAGAGTTTAAAGCTAATACAAAGCATTTTAAATGTAATGATAGGGATATCATTGATAATTGTTATATCCGACTTGGATACTTAGTGTGACCATGACTTACAATATTGTATTGTAATGCTTTCTATTTCATGTTAAGTAGATCTTATCAATATTTTTTTTTTTTGTTTTTTGTTTTTTTTTTTTTCTAGGTAAAACTATTTTATTATTCACATTAACAGAGTACATTTACAACATAACTGGCAGAATGAACCAGCTGCCCAGAAGGAGTGGCAGCATGGAACAACGAAGTGTTCAGAAATTGAGAGGACGAACCAGTCCAATTAGCAGTCCCGCGCAGGGGAGCCAGAGGAGTCAAATGTGCCTTCCCGCGTAGGGGAGCCAAAGGAGTCAAAAAAATCTTGACAAAAACAGTCACCCAGGACCTAGACACAACAACATAGACAAAAAATTCCAGAATTAACCAAATGCCCTCACTATTGGGCCGCATAA
Organism: Pinus taeda; assembly: GCA_000404065.3. Classification (NCBI taxonomy): domain Eukaryota; kingdom Viridiplantae; phylum Streptophyta; class Pinopsida; order Pinales; family Pinaceae; genus Pinus; species Pinus taeda. The sequence goes on from APFE031607336.1 coordinate 217,700, forward strand.
CCTGAAAAGAAGCTGCAGTACTTGGGTTAGGCTTTAGGAGCCTCCTCCACAATCCTACACCACCCAAAATCAGCCGAGTCCTGAGCTTGGACCTCCTCAGTAGCATTCGAACCCGGGGGTACAGGCTCCATCTTTACGTCCTGGTCATGGCTGACTAGCGTCTCCCTAGCACTTGTAGAACCTGTAATTGGCGTCTCCATAGCTCTCGTAGAACCAGCAATTGGCGACATTACTATACCCTGGTCCTCTCGTTGAATGCTGGATTCGCCCTCATCTTGGGTCTCCTCAATGAAAAGCACCGAAACATGGGCAGTGATCCGAGGATGGTTCAGGGAACTGTTGAAAGTGAAAATTGCTGAGCCGAAGGAGGGTGAGGACGAGGACCCAGGAGAGCTGGAATCCAGAAATTTTTTGGGCCTTAGAATGCGCTCTCTTTCATTTCTAGGGCTATGGCGCTGACGAGAAGTATCTTCGCCGGCTGAAGGGCAGGATGACGCACCTCGGGAGGTGCCTTTGCGGCTGAGCATTCGTTGTCGAAGCCGGGGCATGATTGCAGGGTATAATAGAGCCCCTTTGCCAAATGCAGAACTGGTCCCCAAAACAGCCGCTATTGAACCAAACACAGTCGGGGGATTAGACAAAACACACAGACCAACAGATGGGCTAGGACCATACATGTAGACGAACGAACGAGAGCTTGAAACAACCGTAAGAGTCAGGGAAATGGCCAGAGGCTTCGAGCCAGAGCCCAACCCAAACAACGCCAGAAGCAGCAAAGTGAACCCAAACATCGCCGGAAACAGCAAAGGGAACCCATGGCTGAAGCCAAATATAATGCACCCTCTTCTGCCTCGAGACGCTCCCGCCATAACTGTGGCATTCATGGGAGTTGAGGAGCCGAGCCAAGCATCGCATGCGGAGGTGAACAGAGCATTAATGCTCCCCTGCTGCATTCCTTTAAACCATAGCATACGCTGCTGATAATGTCCCTTCCTCCACATGGAGTCAGCTCCTCTACACATGGCTGGTAGGTGGCCTCCGTTCATCGCCAACTCCCGTCCCATCGCCTTGAATGTAACCTCAAACGCCCGTATCCAGGGAGATCTTATCAATGTTAACATAATATGAAATTTGGTTTTATTATAGCTTTAAATAATTTTTATTCTTGTTTCCAAACCTACATGTTAGGGAATAAGCTACCATAGAACATTTGTTTAAGAATTTGGGAAGAGCAAAGTCATGTTTCTTAATCAAACCACTAAAGATTCTATTAATATACTTGGAAACTGATCACATTATTTCCATTTTTTTTGTTTTATTTTCGTTGCAACTCGATAGGTAACACAAATTCAAATAACCATCACCATTCATATATAAGTTATTAATTCAAATCACAGTTTCCTTGAAAGTACTCCAATTTAATTGATACATGTAATATCCTACAAAATAAAGATATTATTATTCATTTTAAACTTGAAATAAAGTTCAGAAAAATGCACCTAGATTGCAGATCACAATATTTATGGAATCACAAATAAAAAATTGTAAACCCAAATTACTTTTGTCCTATTTTTATTGTAAAAGACATTTCATATACTAGGTTTTCACTCATACCACTAATACAATGCCCCTCAATCGACTCCAATATTCCTCAACTTAGTAATTAATTGTGGATAAAATCCTTGGATTACTAGACAATCGAGGGAAAGAAAGTAAATACAATGATAAAACATGGAACTAAACGATGAGGCACTGGGTTATCATATTAAGGAGTTCTATGAATGACTACAATGATATTATTATTATTATTATTACTATTAGTTCTTGTTCAATGTAGATATGTAAAATGTTGGGCAAGATACAACACTACTCGATTTTAAGATGCTCTTAACGTGGCATCTAATTGAATCATGGCTCGCATGTCTCCTGATATTCAGGCTTCAATGATTAACATTACAATACAATGGAAAGAATGCTTAGTGAATATTGATGAGTATGTAATGTAGCATGTTCCTTAACTCAATTCAATAGCATGCAAGAAGAAATGTTACACCATGGTGAAATACAAATTTATATATTGAAGAAGAATTTACTAAGCGCTACCATCTCAATTCATCACCTTCAAATTAAATACTTCAATAATTACCACCCTCTATTAATTGATTTTGATTAGTTAAACATGAACATACATAATAGATCATTTTTCTCATGGATTAGACATATAGGTTGCATAACATATTTCTCCACTTTACCTAAACATGGATCAACACTAATCCATAGATTGCATATCACCTTTCTCCACTTTACTTAAACATGGATCAATTGTGTATTGAATGACACCTCCCTTTACCAACAATCAAAACCCATATCACCATTTTCTTCAAAAGAATAAAAGTATTTATGTTCATGAGATATGAAAATAGATGTTTGTTTTCCTTTAAGGACTGATCTGACTATTGACTCGATCCCTTCACTTTCTAAAAAAAAATCCATTTCTCTCCTTTTTACAATGGATTGACAACTCCAAAATGGTGACCAAAAGACTTTATTACATTGACCTGCCTTTACAAAAAAGCTTATGACTTTCTTCTAGTCCAATAAAGACCATTAAACAACTTTACATTTACATAATTGAAAACAAAAATACCAAGAGAGGACATAAACTAAGTAGATATGGAATTCCATCATATATTTCTTGGTCCTCTAGATACTCATAGAAACCAAAGGAGCCTAAAGGAAGAGGCAATGCCTCCTTCGATAATTCATCAGTCTTGATATTTAGTAAACCAAAGGAGCCTAAAGGAAGAGATAATGCCTCATTCGATAATTCGTCAATCTTCATATTTAGTTGCTTGTATATGTGTTTGATTGAAAGCCATTGTAAATATTGTAGAAGTTCCTAAATTTTATAAAGTGGTGGACCAATGCAAATATTTTCCACATATATTTTCTTGTATGCCCAGTCAGTTAGAATCTTAGAGTCATCCATAATTTGATGTTATTAATTCATTTCTTGGGAGAAAAACATGAAAATTCCATACAAATGTAAATTCTACTTTTGTGTTTGTCCCCTTCTCGAGGACTATTGTATATGAAAAAAATGCTAATGGTTTAGATATAACACAACAACACCCCAAATTAGATGATCCCTTTTATTTGTGCCATTAAAAAACCCCATTGAATATCAAAATTTAGCGTAGGCATTACTAAAACTCTAGGATTTTTTCCCTTTTGGTCCATATTAATATTCCTTTGTGATTTTAACAACTAGTATTGCTGTCACATTTGGCATGATTTTCGAGTCTTGGGATATGCTAGAATTTTGAGCCCACCATCTCCCATATACCAACATGCAAAGAACAAATCAAACTGTATTACAAAGACATCCTAAAGTCATTCAAACATGGAATCCTCTAGACTCAACCTTTTCCACGTGGATTTCAAACTTAAAATATGAGCGACATGCTCCAAAACCCACAATGTATAAGGAAAACATATAACCATATGAGAGATAGACTCTTCATTATTTTTACAAAGGGTCCATCTACTAAACTCACACCATCCTCTCTTTAAATCATTATCCCATGTTAACAATTTTTTTTAGGGCAAACCAAAGGAAACACTTTCTTTAAGGGGAGCATGGAGTTTCCAAAAAAATCCCCACCACCATTGTTTTCCTCCAATAAGATGAGAATCAAATAGAGTGCTATAACCCAATTTTTTAGTAAAATCACAAGAACTAGGTTTGTTGGACCAATAAAGCTTATCCTCAACCTCTTCATGGAGTGTTATGAAATTTGAGCAGAATTTACCAATGAAGATATGCCATTCTACCACTTCCATCCCCTCTAGGCCTAAATCTGTTTCATATTTCCAACCTATTGTTGATCTCTTTTCCTATCAAGGACAAGAGTCAACCTCCTAGGGAATATTTAATCTTCCCTCTTTGCTTTTTTAGAGGTTGTACTCCTCTTTCTCACTCATATTTTCAATATACTTTATAAGTAAAAAAAATAAAGTGTTAATTATATCTACACATGTGACTATACATGTGGTTGAAAAGAAAACATAACAGTTAAACTATAGTTGAAAAATGATAACCTCACAAAATTAAAATAACTAAAACTCATTCAATCACTTATATCCATTCACACAATGAGGAAAAGAAGTTTGAAGCAATATTAGGAGAGAGAAAGTAATACTAATGACCTTTAATTATAGAGAGATTTAAACGATTTCATTCATTTAAAATCATAAGATGGATAGGAAAAACATACATGAGATCTCATGTTTTATAAAATCCTTGAAACAACAAATGTTATGAATTCCTGGAATATTTTTCTGTAAGTTCTAGAGAGATTTAAATGATTTCATTAATTTAAAATTATAAGATGGATAGGAAAAACATACATGATATCTCATGCTTTATAAAAATCCTTGAAACAACAAATGTTAAGAATTCCTGGAATAATTTTCTGTAAGAGTAAAAAATATTACAAATTGAAGTTCAATTTGAAATAAAGAGTTTGTGTATCGCACAACAAAATATTCTTAACACTTAAACGATGAAAGGAGTTGCATTTTTGCTAAGAAAATTTGGATGGGGATCCCATGGACCAAATAAAATAATACTAATAACTTGGAAGAAAAGGAAAAAAACAATGAGGGACTGGCTTCACAAATGAACACTATTTTTAATAAAGTTGGATGATCAAAGAAGGGAAATTGCTTCAAAAATAAGAAAGCATTCACAAAATTTGTAGAGGAATGGCAGATGGAATCAGATCTCTACATTTAGAACTCCAATTCCTCAAGCTTATATCCTGTCTGATGTAACCACCTTTGATTGTTATTTTGTATTAACAATTTCCACTAAAGGTTTTTTAAGCAAATATTTAATATACACTTACATGGGTGGATAAATAATATCTTGTTTTATCCGAAGGTAAAACATGTCTTCATCCATTTCTTTAATTGTAAGCATAATTGTTCAAATGTTACCAAATAGTCTTCATTATCAAACCACTATTTATCTCTTCCTTTAGAAAATCAGTGAGAATATCAAAATTGCTGGTCCATGAAGCTATTATTACGCTCAAATCAATCGCTAATTGATCCTTGGGTATTAGAATATGGTCTACTATTAACCAGGGTCCATCAGTATATTCAAAAACTTTGATTGCTTTAAAGAAAAAATTGCTTCTTTTATCGCTAAGTTTTGTACCATTGGCAATGGAGTCTAGTAACACTTGTATTCTGGTTAACCACCCTACTCTAACTTGTTTTATTCTTCAGTTGGAAGGAAACTGTTGCTAATTTCTTTGGAAGTCACTCAAACTTGAGATACATACATTGAGGGTATTTAAATCATTTTCACAAAAATGTTGATCATGCTCTAAATCATTTTGTTATAATTATATAAAGGAGTAAATCCATTGTGAGAGACTCCTAAAATCCAAACTCACATCCCAAGTATCTAAAATAATATTAAGTTGCTTATCAATGTTATTTGTGACATATAATCTTACTCCACTAAGTAATTTGGTAGCCTTCTTTATTTTGCTTGATGTTACATGTGCACTACGTAGTGTTCAATATGGTGTACCTCTCGCTAATGATAGTGTAAACAAAGTTTTAGTACTTAAGGTGACCTCTAATTCACTTATGTTTCTTTTCAACCTCACGTTTTCCAACTCTTGCTTTGAGACCCAATGAGTGAGATCATCCCAAGTAGTCATATGTAATTTGAGAAGTCTAGGTTTGAATCTTGAAACATCAACCTTTGAACTCCATTTTTGAGTTACTTTCTTATTTGTTGACATGTACCTTTTCAATTTATGGCTTTCTTTCTACTTTGTTGTATTAAGTATTATGCATTGTCAAATTTTTTTCTTCAAAAATAGTTGGATCCTCTTGAGCTAACTTATCTGCTATTTTCTAGCTTTTAGAAATTGTTAGTGCTACCCATTCGAGCACAGCAACATTATTGACTTCCATATTAGTAATATCTCCTAGAAATTTAGAATTTTATCACACCTTTTTACTTGAGCTTTTCTTACTTTTAGATTGCATGATTGCATGAGATTTTTATAGATTAATCTAAGAACGTTCATCACCATCATCTACTCTATCATGTTGGTCATTAATCTCTCCTCTACCTCTACTTGATTATTTTTTATTTTTTGTATATGAGAAAATCTTATGTGTTTAGGGGACAAAATAATATTGTATTTTGGTTGCATCCTTTTCTCTCTTCCTTGTTATAGTATGTCATTATTGAGTATGTATGCTGATTTTAATGGGCAAGAAATCATTACATATCAAATTTTCCTTTTTCTCAAGAGTATTTGGGTCACTATCGCCAATTCCTTATGTATTTCTTATGAACATATTTCCATATCTCATAGAAGCCAAGTGTTTATAAAATATCCCTTGAGGTTCAAAATCTCTAAGGGGTTGAACCTCCTTTAAATTAAAAGCATTAAGTGTTTCATACATTTTTATTAGAAGAGAAGAATTTCTTATGGTCATATCACATATACTAAAATTTAAAGAAAAAATTAGAGTGAAGAGTGGAAACTATGTTGGAGTTTTTTGATAAGCTCGAAATTTCGATCACCTTCTTGGGATCATTATCAAGAGATCAAGATTCCTAAGGAATGAGATGGGAAAGGCTAGAAATAAATATATGATCATAACACATAGGGAGAGGTCAACTAAGAAACCAAGGAGGATAGAAATGGAGGGAGAAAGAAAAAGAGTAAGAACAAGAAAGAGAAATAGGAGAATAGAGAGGAAAGGGAAGGTTATCCATCGAAGTTGAGGAGATGTTGAAGAATTGGGTACCAAGAGCTTCCACCATCAACTCTAATTTGAACTGCATGAAACATCCAATGAAGTTTCCATCCTCCACTCTAATTCTGTCCTTTGTAAAACATCATGTTTAAGGTAAGGAAATAAATTTATTCTTTTTATTTCTACAAAAAAATGGACCATGACAGATACTGTTTACAAACTTCAACAATGAAATATCTATCACAAACAAGAATCTTAGTAAATAAAGGGCTCCTGTCATATGCATATAATTGATGTAAGTATGGTTTTCCTCATATATACAAACTCCTTTTCCCTTAAGAAAATCCCTAGCTTCCTAAGTTATTCGAGTTGGTTCTACTCTTGCTAGTATATATCTATACTCTTTATGGAAATTATCCCAAATAAGGAAAAAATGGAAGGGGGCCTTATGCTTCTATAGAATGGGATACAAAAAATGAGTTTGTTTAGTTTGAACATTCAAATTACATTTTAAAGATAAATCTTTTAACACATCATACTTAACAACCACCAGGACCAAATGTGTAGTTGTGAAAAGCCTCTGAGTGTTTAGATAGCGGGCTAATTGGAAGGAAATATTGTTTGAGATTACTTTGGCCCAGTCAAACATGAATTATTTCCTCAATGAAAATAGAGAACATACAAAGTTTGCTTGGGAATATGAGATGTTGAATCTCATCCAATTAATATGAAAATAAGCAAGAAAAGTTTTGATACATATTTGCTAATAAGGAAATGTTGATTGTTGAGAGATTAGTAGGAATTTCAACTGTTGGAGTCATACATTTCTTTAATAAATTTAACCCACCAACTGAAGAGTTCATAAAATAATTGGCCTTAGGAATCTTGAGAATTTTTTTAGGATCTTGTAGCTGCAACATTCTTATGAAACTTTCAGTGTGAGGAGAATTAGATTCTTCCCTTCCACTTCGACTTGGATTGTTTTTCTTTTTGATTCAAAATGACAAGCACACTAGTAAACTAGCTCCCAAAATAGAAAATAGTCAAGGACAAAACCAACAATCACTAAACTAGTAATGCAAATATTTTTCTCGAGATTTTATCTGGCGTTAATCTTACAAACCACTGATATGTAACTGAGTAATGGAATTTTTTTTCTTGATGGGCAAGGGAATTGACAATATCCCCATAAAATGGCTCCTTTTTTCATTTAGTTTCCATATTTCTTATTCTTTCAATGCACTTTGCTATGCGTGACACCTTTGGTCTTGCATTATAGAGTTCCTAGTAATTTAAAATCTCATTTCATGAATGGTATTTACTTAAACATCTCTTCATCATGTACCATTTTCTTCAGGGCATGTGAAAAACATAATTCAAAGTTAATTGAGGGAGGCACATATTTCATGGAAATACATGATAATTTATTTTTATTACACCATATTACCACCCTTTTCCTTGTATTTTCACACTCCTTTAATGAGTCATGACTTAGTCTTAAAAAGTGCACAAAATATATAGTATTGCCAAAATTTCCATTAAGTATAGAACCCAATCGAGAGAAACCAACCTTGAGGTGCAGAGTGTGGAAAGGCATGGAATGTGTGGATGAAATGTTTATGCATAGGAATGGTTTGTGTGGAGGAATGTAATGTGTGAGGTTCTTTGAACAACAATGTTCAACGAATAAGTAAAGGATTAGTGTGGAAGGGTAGGTTGTGCAAAAGTGCAGAAAGGAAGTTTGTGCATAGTGTAGATCATACTTTCAAAAAAATGTATCTCCTCACAAGATTTGAAAAATGACTAAGTATGAGGCACCCATGAATCCATTTTGCACATAGTAAAATATGTATTAATATAAAATAGGAAGAGAGAATAATTGGCTCTTTGAAAAGGATAAATTAGATATTTAAAGGTGAGACATGAAAATGGATCAACACATGCCCTACCTCTTTCTTGTGGAATCTTCCCTTTTGGATCTGCTAGAGATAAAAGACCATACTTGTAAAGCTTATTTATAAGGTTATCCAACAAAATATCATCATATGCACCCATAAATGGACTTTATCCTTGTTGAGAAAAGTTTTATAATTGATGTCAAAGGAGTAGTCATTAATTATTGCTAATTTGTCTTTGGTGTTTTTTTTTATTTGATAATTTGTCCATAATTATAGCCAATATTTGAAGGCATTTTTCCTATATAATATCAAATCAGTTGCTCCTACAAATTTCATGGTTGGATAGTCCATAAAAATACCTTTCCAATGGTGTATGGCATTCTGAAAAGCTCCCAAGAAATTGGAATTTGTGATAATTTAAAGTTTAGCAGGGTTCCGAGGCTCATTGTTTGACACAGGCTGACAAAAGGTGTGGTATGAAAACTTTTTTCCCGACACTTGACACAAAAATCACCATTCCTACTATGGGAGGATTAACTCTGACATGAGGGGGTTAAATATGGATCCTAGGATATAGAGATATGTTCGTCACTTAACGAAGAATTTCGTGGTGTGTAGCGGAGAGTGTAAGGTTTGTGGGCATCTCAGAGTTGGACCATGGCATTAAAAAACTCCACTAAATGGAGAATATTCCCAACACACAAGTTATGGAATATAAATTGAATCAAATGCCTAGGCCATGTTAAATTTAGTAAAGTATTTTGGTGAAAAGCCATAGGACCCCAGGCATTTCCTCTGTACAGGTAGTGACGTGGCAAGTAACTGATGACCAAATGTGATTAGAGGACAATGATGAATTGGAAGATGATGTTGCATTGAGATGGAAGTGATTCCAACATGGTGATGATATGACATGGCATGGAAAGGACACATGGCATGTTAATTTGGAAATTTTAGCTACCCAAGTGGCCCTTTTCTAGGTGACATGTGGCACCACTCACAGGATGACATATGGCCATGTGATGATGTGGGATGATAGATTGGCAGGATAGGTCAACATAGTGACACATGGGATGCTGATGATGTTTCTTGACACATCATTGCAACACATGAGTAAAAAATTTTGCGGAGGTAATAGTATTGGAGAACCACAATAGGCAGACTCCAGGAAACCTAAATGTCTCCATTAGATGATTTGAATTGTAGAAATAAGGCTGTACATTTGCAACTTCTCATGAATTTTTAATCAAAATCACAAGACACAAACCTACTCTATTACTCTATGGACATTAATTCACAATTGATAACAAAAATCTTAGACATGCAAGAAGAAATAACACACATGAAACAAGTGTTTTTCCCAGGGAAAGAAAACTACTAAAAACTCCAATGCCTGCTTGCATTAATGTTAGGTACCTATAATACTAGTGTACCCCCTTATTCTTATTGTTGTGCCCTTACATTATTATTGTTATGTAGGCTCTAATTATATTGTGACCCCTTAGACTCCTATATATACAAAGGAGGTATTTTAATTTGTATCATCCAAGAATTGTTCATTTATGTAAGGTAAAAGAGGTTTCCCCCTCAAAGAGAATACTTTTTAAGTCGTTGATATATCTTTTTGTGAGATGGTTGCATGACATTTGGTATTAGAGCTTTAGATTCTAGGGTTTCGCTTCTTCAAACATGTGATATTGGTATTTTCTCTATAAATTTTTTTCTACGAGGTTTGGGAACCACATTATAATGAGTCAAATGGTTACAATCTTTGGGGACGATAAATTTCAATTTTCGACAACTTTTCTTGAATTTTTTTTTGAGAAGGAAAGGAAGTTGAATTAAGGGGTATCACAAGGAAACCAAGAAAGGTAAGCAGCGCTAATGGCATGACAAAGCTTTTGAATAAAGAACAACGAGAATTACACAATTATTCTCACTAGAGGTTAAAACATCGAAATCATATATTTTTCCAAATCTCTAAAAAGTCTTGGACAATCATTCCAAGGTGTTTGGAACACCCAAAGGCCTCCCACCTATTCATGATTATGATCACGCTATTCACTTGATTCCAGGAAGTGTTCCTCCAAACATCAGTGATCCAGGTGAATGTTTGTGGCCACTTACCTATTCCACTAGGACCCCCACCACTGTCTCTTTCATTATTTTAGTTTCCTTAATTGGAGCACAATTTACTATTTTTGGGAGTTTTTTCGGGTCCTGAACTTCTAGAGCCATTTTGAAGCCCTAAACGATTTTTTTTGGAAAACCAAGGCTAGTAAAGGCAATGGACTTGTGTTGGTTGGTTGAAAGTTGTAGTCCTCAGATTGATCTTTCTAACGAGGTATTGTGCAAATCAAACCAAGATCGTATGCCAAAGTTACAACCCCGGGAATTTGATGTACCAATTTAACCAAACGGGGCCCATAGTTTTGGCGCTTCATCTCCTAGGTTTAGGTTTTTGGATGTTTAGGGTTTTCCATTGTTTCTCAATAATAAATAGGCCTCCGAGCCTCATTTTAACATATTTCAGAGACATGTATTCACCACATCTCTTCTCAGAGATAAGCTACCATCACCCGAGATAGTCTTATTTCCATTATATTTGTAAGCATATTTCAATATTTGATATTAATGAAATGAAGTGTTATTTCTGTTGCATCTCTGTATTTGTGGTTATATCTGTAATTTGTTGTGTTCCTGTTTAAGGTAGGATTAGTGGTATCATAGTGGTCTTATCTTTCTCTATTTTTCTTTGCATGTCCCCAACGAGGTTGGGATATAAGGAGTTAGGGCTTGAATTGGTTGAACCTTTACAAGACTAGCCTTGAAAACCCCGACCTCCTCCCATGGCAGAAGAAAAGAAAGATGAGGGAGTAGGAGATCCCTTCAAAATATTTCTCTAAGAAGCCCTTGAGCGATAGAGGAATGCGATAATGGACAACTTTTCCCAGATGCTTTAGCGGTTACCCAAGGGCGACACATCTCCTTCCGACAGCTACTCTGGAAGCGCCACACCCTTTAAGGTACAAGTTAACTTTGACATCCCCATATTTTAGGGTCAGATAGATGCAGACACTGTAGATAAATGGTTAAATATGATAGAAGGATATTTTTCTATTCATGATTTTTCCAGCCGAGAAAAGATTACTTTTGCACTTCTCAAAGCTGCCACCCACGCCAAGGACTGGTGGGAAACCTACTATGAGAAGAAGTATGAAAGCACACCCTCACTATTTTCGGCCACACCCACTTGGAATTCATTCCGAGATGCCATTAAGGAGAAGTACTACACTATTGGGAGCTACGAGGATAAATACATAAAATAGACCATGCTGTGACAGGGAAGGGACGAAGACATGCCAGAGTTTACCAATATTTTTCATACCCTTCACACGAAGTTGGGTATCAAGGATTTTGAGATGCATTTGGTACTCAAATATTGTGACTGTCTGCACAAATACATCTAGGATGAGATGGAGTTCCTGGACATCTCCTTGCTCAGCACAACGTACCAATACGTTGTCAAGATCGAGCAGAAGTTTAAACAAAAGAAGCAAGACTTTGGATCTATGAATCTGAAGCAAGGGAAAGGTGTCCCCAAACTATAGAACCAAGGATAAAGCCAAGGCTAGGTGACCCAAGAAAACCCGTCGAAGCCACAAGAAAATAACACCACCACGAAGTCAAAGAAGGACAGAGGAAAGTGGTGTGTGTTCCATAAGAGCCCCACTCACAACACAAGTGAGTGTCAGGCCAAGTAGTCATTGGTGGCCGAGTTGAAGCTTTCAGAATGAGATGCATGTTCCAACTCTAAGATAGAACCTTACAAGAGGAATGGAAAAGGGAAGCATATTATTGATGCGGATCCCAACGCCACTGTTGCCACAACCAAGATCCAAATGATTGAGCCTGAAGATCCAGAGGAGGGGGAACGCCTCTTCCACTCACAGATGTGGTTGAATGGTTCACCATTGCAATTCATTGTCAACAATGGGAGCCAAAAGAACTTCATTTTAGTAGAGGTCGTGAAGTGGTTGGTCCTACTGAGTACAACACATCCATAACGGTACACCATTAGGTGTCTTCATTACGGAGAAGATCTCTATGTCAGCCAGTAGTGCCGCCTTCCATACAACATCAAGCCCTTCATGGATGACGTACTATGTGATGTTCCTCCTCTTGACGTTTGTGATGTATTATAAGGAAAACCATACCTGTGGAAGTGACATGCTGTATATGAGTCGAGACCTCGCTCAGTTATTATTTTGTTGGGTAATATGTTATACAGGATACCAAAGGTAGCTCCGCCTACTGCCATCTCTTTGATCTTTACTAAGCAATGAAATAAGATCATCTCCCATAGTAGGAAATTTGTTTTCTTTCTGATTCACTCGCAAAGTAAGATGAAGAGCATAGCCACATCCACGGCCCCCATGAAGGGTTACTCCACGCAACGAAAGCAGGTGGATATGATCATGGAAGAATACAGGGACATCTTCTCCTCACCCACAGGGGTGCCCTTGCATTATTAGATCAATCATTCATTTTATCTGAATCTCGGAGCACCTCTACCTTATGAGACGATATATTTTTGCTCCATTATGGAAAATACCAAGTACAAGAAGTGACATGATCAACATTGGGTGCCGCATAAGTTTTAGGTGGGCAACAAAGTTTGGTTGCATTTTCAGAAAGAACGCCTTGCCAGAGCCCATCAGAAGCTCAGACCGCTCTGATATGGTCCTTACACCATTACCAAGGCTGTGGGAGACATTTCTTTTGAGCTCAACATTCCCCCATTCCTTGGCCTGCACCCAGTGTTCAATGTGGACCACCTTTGACCATACTTCCCACCATTGTCAGACACATCAGATATTTCAGAACAACTCACACCAACATAGTTAAACCTAGACTACATGGAGCAAGCCACAACTAATCAGATTATGGACACATAGGTCAAAAACACTCGCTAGTATAAGATTCAACTATATTGGGTTGTCAAAGTTGGCCAACTCTTGCACCAAGGCAAGTGGCTCACCAGGGACCAAGTTCAACATAAGTTTCCCCATCTCATGGAGGCACTCAACACAATAGGGACCATTGATTCCTAAGAGGGGAGGACTGATCCAGGTGGATGTTGGTGGAAAGCCACCTATTCCACTGGGACCCCCACCACTGTCTCTTTCAGTTTTTTAGTTTCCTTAATTGTAACACGATTTACTATTTTTGGGAGTTTTTTCAGGTCCCGAACTCCCAGAGCCATTTTGAGGCCCTAAAAGAATTTCTTTTGGGAAAAATAGGGGCAATATGGGTCTTGGCTTAGTGTTGGCTGGTCAGAAGTTTTGGTCCTTGGGTATATATTTCTAACAAGGTATTGTGCACATCAAAGGAAGATCGTATGCCAAAGTTATGACCCCAGGAAATTGATGTACGACTTTACCCAAACGGGGCCCATAGTTTTGGCACTTCATCTCCTAGGGTTAGGTTTTTGGATGTTTAGGGTTTTCCATTATTTCTCAATAATAACTAGGTCTCCAAGCCTCATTGTAACACAGTTTAGAGGCATGTATCTGCCACATCTCTTCTTAGAGATAAGCTACCATTGCTTGAACTAGTCTTATTTCCATTCTGTTTGTAAGCATATTTCAGTATTTTATATTAATGAAATGAAGTGTTATTTCTGCTGAATCTCTGTATTTATGGTTATATCTGTAATTTTTTACTTTCCTGTTTAAGTTCGGATCAATCAGGACTTACAGATATCCTTATGCCCAAAAGAGTAAAATTGAATGTATGGTTGTAGAAATGCTAAAGGCTAGTAGAATTCAACCTAGTCAAAGTTATTTCTCTGCTCCAATAGTATTGGTGCAAAAGAAGGATGGATCATGGCGTATATTTCTAGATTATAGCACGCTCAAAAAGCTCACTATTAAAGAAAAATTTCCCATTCTTGTCATTGATGAATTGTTGGATGAATTACATGGAGAAATTTACTTCACCAAGATGGACCTTTGTTTAGGATAACATCAAATTAGAATGAAGATTGAAGACATTCTGAAAACAACATTATGAAATCATGAGGGTCATTATCAATTTTTGGTCATGCCTTTCGGCCTTACTAATGCACCTTCAAGGTTTGATGAATTCCATTTTCAAACCCACCCTTAAATAATTTTTGTTAGTATTTTTTGATGTTATACTAATTTACAACAAGTCTTGAAAGGATCATGTTGACAGGGTGCTCAAACTATTGGAGGAGAAACAATTATATGAAAAATCCTCCAAATGTTTCTTTGGAGTACAGGAGGAGGAATAGTTGGGTTATATTGTATCTCATGAAGGTGTTAAGGTAGACCCTAACAAAATTAAATCCATTTAGGAATGGAAAATCCCGACAACCATAAAGCGTCTTCGAGGATATCTCAAGTTGACAAGATATTATTACAAGTTTGTTAATAATTATGGGAGAATAACAACACCTCTAACATCAATACTGAAGATGCATCTTCTTGGACTCTAGAAGCAACGAAGGCCTTTGAACATCTTAAAGAGGTAATGTGCCAAGCATTGGTCTTAGCTACGCCAGACTTCACAAATTTTTTTATTGTGAAATGTGACGCTTCATGAAATGGAACTGGTGCTGTTTTAATGCAAGAAGGAAGACCCATTTCTTTTGAAAGTCGTCCAATCAAAGGAAAGTATTTACACAAACCTATTTATGAGAGGGAAATGTTGGCAATACAACATGCACTAAATCAATGACGACCTCACCTAATGGTAAGACACTTTAAGGTAAAAATAGATCATGATAGTCTTAAATACTTTTTGGAACAAGGATTAAATTCTAAAGAGCAACACAAATGGGTGAAAAAGATGTTGGGTTATGACTTTGAAATCATCTACAAAAAAGGGAAGAAAAATGTTGTTGTAGATGCACTCTCTAGAAAGGATGAAGACGTGGAAGCATTGCTTTGCGCCATTTCTATTATCCAACCTAATTGGATAATTGAAGCAAGGGATGAATGGAAGAATGATGAAGAGGTGTGGTCACTCATTTAAAATTTACAGCAAGATCCTAGTACATTTGATACATTTAGCTGGAAAAATGATTTATTATGGTACAAAGATTTCTTATATATTTGTAAGAATCCCCAACTCAAACAAAATATTCTTTTGGAATTGCACACCTCTCCCTTAAGAGGGAACTATGGATTTTTAAAAAATTACCATAGGGTCAAGAAGGAATTTTTTTTGGGATGGCCTTAAATCTAATATTCAGAAGTTGTGGCAGAATGTATGGTTTGCCAACAAAATAAAGTTGAGACAATTAAGACCTCGGGTCTGTTACAACCTTTAGCCATTCCAAGTCAGCATTGGGAGGAGGTCTCAATGGATTTTATCACAGGTTTACCCAAGTATGAAGGAAAGAGTGTCATCATGGTGGAATTTGATAGACTTACCAAGTATGCACACTTTTGTGCATTATCTCATCCTTTTAAAGCTAGTACTGTTGCTACTGCATTTATGGAAACAATTCAAAAGCTTCATGGAAATTCAAAGATTATAGTAAGTGACAGAGATCCCATTTTAATTGGAAATTTTTGGACAAAACTATTTTATTGTCTTGGAACTCAAATAACTTATAGCTTGTCTTATCATTCTCAATTTGATGGGAAAATAGAGATAGTGAACAAATGTTTGGAAGGATATCTTCGTTGCTTTGTATTGGATAAAAAAACACAATGGGTCATGTGGTTACCTCTAGCTGAATGGTGGTATAACACTTCCTTCCATAATGCAATAAAAATGACCCCATTTATGGCACTTTATAGATATCATCCACCATCCATCACATCATGTTTAAGAGAAAATTATAAGGTTCAAGTAGTGGAAGATCACATCGATCATCAACAAAAATTCTCCAACTCTTAAAGGATAACCTCACTCTAGCACAAAATCGAATGAAACAACAAGCATTTCAACATTGCAGTCGAAGAAATTTTGATGTAGGTGACTGGGTTCTTTTATGACTACAACCATACAAACAAATGTCTCTCAAGCAAGGTAAGAAGGATAATAAATTATCACCCAAGTACTACAGTCCTTACAAGGTGTTGCAAAATATTGGTACTATGGCATACAAATTGGAGTTGCCTGCATCTTCCCGAGTACACCCAGTTTTCCATGTTTCATGCTTAAAGAAGGTTATCAGTAACAAGCTTCCAGTTCAGACAGTGTTTCCAAAAGTTGACGAAGAAGGAAAAATCATATATGATCCTGAAGAAGTCACGGAAACGAGAACCTTACAACTACAAAATCGATCAATTCCAGAGTATCTCATTAAGTGGAAGAACTTACTCGCTGAAGATTCCACATGGGAGGATGAGAATTTTATACAGAAGCATCCAAAACTACTCAAGCATTGAGGACACAAGTTTTTTGAAGGAGAGGGGCATGTTATGTCCATATAATACTAGTGTATCCCCATTATTGTTATTATTGTGCCCATGTAGCCCCCATATTGTTATTGTTGTGCCCCACAGAAGCCCACTATTGTTATTATTGTGCCCTTACATTATTATTGTTATGTATGCTCTGATTATATTGTGACCCCTTAGACTCCTATATATATAAAGGAGGTATTTCCATTTGTATCATCCAAGAATTGTTCATTTATGTAATTAAAGGAGGTTTCCCCCTCGAAGAGGATAATTTTTAAGTCGTTGATCTATCTTTTGATGAGCTAGTTGCATAACAATTAATCGAATGAATAGAGATGTATTACAATTGCTTTGCTCAATTGAGCACACCCTGTAAGTGCATAGCCAATCTCTCTGCTCAAATTCCTGAGGAAATAGGGCCCTATTAATTAGGAATTTCCTCCAAAATTCTTGCACAATTCCTCGGGTTTGATCACCTGACCTCATGAAACACATGTACACTCAACTAGTTTACAACTGTTGGTTAACTGACTTGGAAACTCCACCACAACTGGGAAACTTGTATTAATTTGCATGCATCAGCACATTATTAGCAGATTGATCAGTTAACTAGATGATATCTGAGTTAGATTGATGTCCCGCTACTTAACTAACCACCAACTAGTTCTATTAACATGTAAAACTAGTTTAACTATTTACATCTGAAATTAACTCAACCTAGGCTCCTAAAATTTAGGAATCACTACATACAACTAAACTTCATGCCCTTAACTCGAATGAAATGGGCTAGAGTCCTATTTTTTAGGAATCAACACAAGCAAACTAAAATTCAACTCATTAACTTGAATTTAGTGTTCTTAACTGAGTGATAAGAGCCATGTCACCTCAATTAACTCCTCCAAGTTGTCTGCTGATGTGGAATTTCAAATTTCCTCAATTTTGTTAAGGCAAAATCAAAATTGAGACTTTCTTGTTGCATTTTCAACACTCCTTCTTAGCAAGAAAGGGATTATCAACCACCCGTATCCTGCACCTTTGGAATGTACTACATGGAAAACCTTTGATTGTTGCTGCTTCCACTGCAACATCTACAACTAAGAAGCATCCGAAAAAAAAACGAACAGAATAAACTGTGCCTGACACTGTCTACTACGAAAATTGTGTTGTTATTGACTCTACTGCTGAGCCTCCTTCTCTGATTTCAACCCTCCTCTAGACTCCTTAGTATATGACTGACACTAATCCTCCTGCTACTGAATATTGTGGCCCCCCATAGCAAGGTAATGGTCCATGAGGAGAATGCCTCAATGGGCCTTGCTTAAATTTCTACAACTCTTGGACTAAGGATCTACATCGCTCCACCTCATTCATGAAGGTATAACTGCATGTGCTCCCTCTACCTACTTGGATCAAATTGTTCCCTTATTGGAGGTCTTTGCTTTAGTTGATGTCTCCATAATTCCTCCTCTCTTCCTCACCATTTGTGACTTCTCCACAACTTCCCGAGGCTCCTTCTAAGGCTTCATGTTGAGAGGTCTAATGTAACACCCTCCTCCCACATTTACCCAAGTTAACTGGTCCACTGGGGTAAACATGTGACAAGAAGCTTCTATGATGTGATTGAAATCCCCATGTATAATTAAGGAAATGGAACCAACAAAACCAAACCAATCTGACCTTCCTCAGGAGTTACAGACCCTTAAGGAGGCAACCAAGGTGCTTAACCCCTGAGACAACTTTAAATTTCACTGATCTGGACCCTCAGTCGCTCCCATGACAAGCCATGCATGTGACCTAGGCCTTCCAGCTTCTCCCACAGTAAGGCATGCTAGCGACTGTGGAATTTTTTAGTCGGTTCTTAGCCAGCGACCCCTGATTATGAGCCACTTTTTCAGGGCTAGGTCTCAGGCCACTACCGAGAACTTCATGAAACTTTCAGAAATGATAAATAACAATGGAATAAGGCTAATAATGCAATAATTGGTACAAGTACTTGATCTAACCCCTACTAGCTATGATAGGCATTTCGTCAAATACGTCACAAATATGTAATATACAGGTCATAACAACAAATCTGAGCATAATGGTCTCATACTTATATGAGATTTGTAAAGAAGCATTGTTGCTCTATCACAACAACTACATTATCATCTATTAGGTGACATATTCATTGCACATTCATTTACAAATCAAAACATGACGAGATCCATACATCAAGTCTATCATAAAACATACTCATAACCAACATATAACCAACATAAATAACAAGAACATAAAAACCATAAGAATCATAGATGAACCAATATATTTACACATGAAATACCAAGGAGAAAGATCTCTTATTAATGAATGCACAAACCAACCAGGTCCGAGACTTCCACGAACCACCTGACCATAGATTGGATAAACCAAATATTTCTTTCATCTGATCATCGTTGTGCTGTATTCCAAGGATGAATGTGGGATTCACAACAAAACCAATCCAAGTTTCCTTAGGCTTTACCATAATCCCCACTATATCACTAGGCCCTAAATAAGCATGGATTCCACCTGATTTCTCTACCTACATTGTGAGGAATTTGGCTACCTCTTAGTCTCTAGGATTTAATATATTTCTTGCCATTCACTGGTCAAGGATTCCTAGGCCTAATGGAGACTCCACTGTCTAGGCTTTACCATATATCTTGCCATTCATCGCTCAAGGATCCTAGGCCTTATCGAAACTCAACCCTCTAAGATTTACCGTATATCCTACCATTCACCAGTCAAGGATTCCTAGGCATGACTGAGGGCACACACCTCTAGGCTTTACCATATATCCTACCATTCACTAGTCTAGGATTCATAGGCCCATCGAGGTACATAAAATATGGCTTTACCACAATTACACCTTCTATGGTCTAGGGATTCCTAGGCTTTGTGTTCTTCTTCAGAGACCACCTCATTGAGTTTCAAAACCATTCAGCAATCTAGCTTAACCAAATAAAAGAGAACCCGTCACACCATGACTATCCGGAAATGGCAAGGCAAGGCTGAAAATCAGCGTCACACCTGGCAAAACCCATGCCAATGAAAACAAGAGAACCAAATACTTACATGCATGTACCATGCATGCCAAATCCAACAAGGAAACCATACATGCAAATTGATATGTGCAAGTAATCCCACTATAGCTGCTTGATCCTTATCTTCCTTACTTGATCTTTGCTTCCCTTTTCCTTCTTTGTCCTTCCTTTACTTTCCTTGATCCAATGCTAGAATTCTCCAAGAAGGCTCTAAGTATCCAAGATAGTGAGAGAGAGAATAGAGAGAGAGCTCCCAAAACTGAACTGAAAAAAAAGGTACCAATTGATCCTCAAAATCCTTTTTATTAATGAGGCCTCTATTTTCTTCAATTTTCCATTATTTTCCTCCTCACATGTCCCCTCTGACCTTTCACCTTCCTTTTCTCCCAATTTCCATTATTTCCATAAATAAAATGCCAATTAATGCCTCTTGCCTTTTCAAATGCCTTTGGCATTGCCTTTGTTAATTTCCTTAGCCATAATAAACCAAATGAACATCGACACTAGGATGTTTTGTCCAACAATCAACATGGAATATGTGTCCCATGACCTTGGTTTTATATTTTTTACATGAATTTTTAACTGGGGAGGTTATAGAACCCATCCCCTTGGGGGAACACCATCCTCAGTGTTCAATGACACCTACAACCAACAATTCTCACTGAAAAGAAAAACATACTTCCCATGGAGCCTTATAACCTATCTAGTTGAAATATTGATAATGAACAACCTGCTAAAACCATGAAAATCATACCATTTACTGGATCTTTACAACACAATTCATTACAATATTTACAATTTAAACCACCAGATATACTTATGCACATTTTGTTCAACCAACAAATAATCATATTGTCTATGGAGCTTTATAAACCCATCTCGATACAATATTTACAATAATATACACATATACACATATGTACATTTTCTCTAACCAACAAATAAAAGGATATGATGTTTGCATTCGCAACAAGGGAGTCCTTTTTCCTTTTCGTACACACATCGGATTGGTTGCCACAAATGAAAAACAACTAATTCCTTTTTATTTTCTTCAATCACGCACACATACACAATTTACATCACAACACATACATCCACACACAATGTATGACACCAAACAATGCATACAACTACACCTGATATACATCGTGACACATACACCTACACCCATGTTCAACACAATACAATACACACTCCTACATCTGGTGTACAAAAAAATACACATAAATACACACAATACAATACAACGAATACACGTATCACGATGCCATGAATACACAATGCACATAAGTAGTACTGCATGTTCACAACACAACATGTACGACATGCACACAATAACATGTACAACAATACCACATGTACAATAGTACCACATGTACAACAGTACCACATGTACAACAGTACTACATGTACAACACTACCGCATGTACAACATGTACACAGTACCACCTGCACTACGTGTACACAACATCACATGTACATGGCACCATTTGCACAACATGTACACAACATCACATGTACATGGCTCCATCTGCACAACCTGTACACAACGTCACATGTACACTGCACCACCT
Organism: Pinus taeda; assembly: GCA_000404065.3. NCBI lineage: Eukaryota > Viridiplantae > Streptophyta > Pinopsida > Pinales > Pinaceae > Pinus > Pinus taeda. The sequence goes on from APFE031607336.1 coordinate 239,476, forward strand.
ATACAATGTGTACACAATACCACATGTACACAACACGACATGCACGACATGTACACAACACCACATGTACACTTGCACAACATATACACAACACCACCTGCACAAAACACCACATGTATAACATGTACAAAACAACACATGCACAATCATATACACAACACCATATGTACACAACACCACATGCACACAACACCACATGTATAATCATACACACAACACCATATGTACACAACACCACATGTACAAAATGCACACAACACCATATGTACATAACACTGCATATACAACATGTACATAGCACCATATGTACACAACACCACATATCCAACATGAGCACAACACCATATGCACACAACACCACATATCCATCATGCACACAATACAATATGTACACATCACTGCATATCAAACATGTACTAGTACCATCTGTACCCAACACTGCATATGCAATATACAGACAACACCATATATACAAAAGGCACATAACATCATATGTACAATCAATTAATATACAATATGCACAACATATACACAAAAATAACACTGCACATCCAAAACCACATTGTCTCTACCAAGAAACCTTACTCCCAGTGTCTCTCTACCATCCATGCTTATCCTAGAATGCCGCGGATCACACTGTTTTCATTCCACTCATGTATCTCTCAATATTACCTGTCCATAACGGAAAATAGGCATATTATACACACATAATATCAACTCATATCCACATGATATCGGCCTCATAAATTTTGCGAGGCTACTCTTCCCATTTTATTCCCCATAAGACAAGGAGCCTCCTTCATGCCATTCACTTGCATCAACAATCATTCCTCCACGAGAATGATCCCTGACAACCCTGTCAGACAATGACATAGATACATAGATACATACATATATATAAACATTAGCATAAAACAATCACGATCATGTCAGAAAATGACATACATACATGCATATATACATATAAACATTAGCATTAAACAATCATGATTTCTGACGACCCTGTCAGATAAGGACATACATGCATACATGTATACATATATATATATCAACATAATCATGATCACAACATAATTACCAAATAATATAAGGTCAAGGCTAAGAGAACTCCCTTTATCCGTGCACAACATGCATAACATTAAGAACAATCCTTCCCAACTTAGGCAAGGCATCTGATGCCTCAAATCCATTTACTTTACCTTTCTTGATTACTTTTCCAATGACTATCCTACCACCATCCATTTACATCAATGGACCCAACCAATCCAACTAGTTTTCATACTCTTACCTTCAACTACCCTTATACATGCATCGAGCTTCATCCGGGCCTTACATCACCTATTGGGTTTCATTCAGTTCTTCCCGAGCTCCATTATTTTCCTCCTTCTCAACCAATTCCGAAGACCCTCAAAACATAAAGGAAATAACAAGAAACAAACAAGAAGAAAACCATAAAACACCAATAGCAACATGACACCACAAACAAAGTGGCAAGGCCTTGCACTAGACTCAATCAAAACCCATAAATCAAGCTCAAGCAAATCAAAAAATACCGAAGGCGTAAAACTCCCAACAAACACCATGACTCAATCCCATGGGTTCCCAATGCTTCCAAGGGAAATTCAACCTGATCCTTCTTCAAGATTTCATGGAAGTCTCTTTTTCCATGTAGTATGTGCATCATACTGCATAAACACATAACCGTGAGTGCATGAATAAATATAACAATACACCAGTTACCTTACCTTGTCGTACCGAGCACATTGACCTGTAACTGATCTCGTACATATATCATCTCTCAAGGGAATACATTCCCTTGATGAATCCATCGATAGTTGAAAACCAACTTAATATATCCGTCAAATACATGCTTAAGAATATAAAATATATCCACATAATATCAGACAAAATAGTTAATAAGACTTCATGTATTCAAAGCATTCATTCGTTTGGAATTGTGGTTTCCAAACACAACCAAAGGAATTCTCACCCATTTCCTTTCTTTTACCTTTACCTTTCTGTAATTGAGTCTTACTATGTACTGACACATCACCCAATGGATATTTATATATAAAAAACAACTATTACCTTGTCATGCTAATACCAAGCATTGTGCCCTACAACTGTTTACACATGTCAGCCACATTGATCCAAATGGAAAATGGCATCCACCCATGGAATTTACCCATGGTATTGTAAGTGTTAGCCACTCATGGTATTCATCCACCCATGGTATTTATCCACCCACGAAATTTGCCCATTATATTGTAAGTAGCATCCACCCATGGTATTCATTCATCCATGGTATTGTAAGCGACATCAACCCATGGTATTCATTCACCCATAGTATTCACCCACCAATGGAATTTACCTTTGGTACTCTAACCAAAAAAGGATATAAGTAACAAGTTGTATTTTGTAAAAGGATAGATTGTCCACCACAATGTAGCCTTTACAATTATTATCCATTTTAATAAAAATGTTTATTTGTGGTTTTGTTATTGCGTGTTCTCCTATTTTCTTTTTCCATTTCCATTTTTCAAATCCTGGGAGCCTCTCCCCCAAGATCCATTTCAATATTTTAGATCTTGGGGGCCTCCCCCCAAGATCTAAATCAATGGTATCAGATTCAGGTTACAACTCCATGGGAATGAGGGTTTCACACATATTTCAATTTCAAAGTTTTGCAGCAATATTCAACGAAATTCATCCATGTGCTACAACCTCCACAGAGCACTTTCTTGGGCAAAGTGAGAAGATTTTTTTCTTTCTTTTTCATTTCTTTGCAAGAATTTTATGGGCAGCGATTTTGAAGATCAACTATAAATTTTTGGATCCAAATTTACAAAAACAAATAAAATTTCTGGATTCCTTGCAAAAATAATCCAAATTCAAAAAAAAAATCAACCGAATCAAAGTCTGGATGAGGGAGATATCGTTGATTTAAAAGCAGTTGTGTTGCAGAAATTTTTCTGAGGACATTTCGTTGAAGGCGGCTCTTGGTAATGGTGTAATCCCTGAGGGGTTTTTTCTCTTGAAGCTGCCGATGTTCATGAATGAGTCATAAATATTCGTGAGGTATTTTCACCTTCTCTTGAATTCCCATCGTCATAGAGGAAACCAAATCTGTGTTTAAGACCTACAAACCAAAGGAATCCCCAAAAACTAGGTTTACCAGGACTAAGAAAATATTTGGATTTAGAGTAGAAAGCACACCATTAGCAGGGGGAAATCCGGGTCCATATGTTGACTTGGAGATATGAGGGTTTCTACTCAGATCCGAGGGGAAAAATCACAAATATGGGATCACATGGTGTAGATTTGTCGCTTGAGTGGAGATAGATTTTCCCTTCAGGCTGTTAATGGGGTGAGTAACTCGTGCAGTTGCAGTCTGATCGAAAGCTGGGTTTACAGAGCTCAAAACCATAGTTTTTCTATATATATAAATGTACATTAAATACAATTGAAATAATAATATAATGTGTATTAAATGCTTTTGGTGACAACTGAAATCAATAATTAAGCAACAAGACTTAAACAAGGGTGATAATATATATAACTAAACATTATGTGAGGTGGTTAGTGGTGAAGTTAGGTGGCTTGTTACTACTAAATTAGGGCCAAGGTTAAGTTAGTGTTTAGTTGGTGATATAGGAACTAGGGGTCATGGGGTTAGTGAACTTATGATCATGTTAATATAAAGTATGAGTTTTAGTGTTCGTGGATTAATGGGTAGCAATTTAATGGGTTATGAATTTGTAAGTGATAATTTATGTATTTACTTTACTTGAATGCTTTGAGTGAATATTAACAATAGAAGAAATACACAAAAAGACAAACACATATTGTAATGAAAATTTGAGCCATCTAATTTTTGTCAATAAATTATCATAAGATCAAGCACTATCAGAGATATCAATACTTCCATTGAGGAAGAGGTTTCGTCCAAGGAGAATGATAAAAGCCATCTTTCAAAGAAGAAGAAGAAGTTGAAATAGAGGAAGAAGAGGCAATCATTCCTTCCTCTTCTTCTCCTTCCTATTTAGATGTTCTAAGAAAACAATCAACATTCTTCCCCTCCTTTAACAAGAAGTAGAAAAGACTGAAGAAATACATCCCTAAAAAAGTTCCTTTTGTGGCTCTAGTGGGGGTTGTTTTTGCTCAAACCTTAGAAATGTCTTGTTTTTGTATTACTTGTGCAAGAAATTTGTAAGAATCTACTCCTATAAAAAAGGTTCAATGGGTTTAAGTTTTAGTAGATTTAGTACTGGATCTCCCCCTTTTATTGGGAGGAGGATGGTTTTTTGGACCCTTCCTTTTAAATTCTTTGAAGAATTTTTCCTTGTAGTATTCATTCTAATGTGCTTCAACTGTTTGTTCCAGCCAAATATTTTTGATCAATACAAATTCTTGTTACAATTAAAAATAAATAAATATATAATCATATTAAAATCAAATTCTATAATTAAAAATTCCAAATACATATAAACGCAAATGTAAATTCATTTTAAATTCATATTTTTATATATCAGTAAATTTGAATTTTGATATTTGGTATCTTCTCCATTTTTAATAAATACAAATTTAAATAAATTTATATTAATGTTACTAATAGAAAAAATATACACATAATTTAAATAGAAAATTATAATGATTTACTAAATATTAAATATTTAAAAATATCTTTCATATTATTAAATGAAAAAGGATGTAAATATTTTTATGCTGTTGTAGTCAAGGCTGGAAAAAGTTTACTTTCAAAATAATATAAATTAAAACACATGAAAAGTTTAAGGGAGGTAGGTATTGCGGGTGCAAGTGGTGGGTGTTGAGGGTAGCCTTTTGCCTTGGAGGAATAATTGGAGGACAATATTTCTAGGAGTTATTTTCAACTATTTAGTAGAGGAATATGCTCTTTTGCAAGGAATTATAATAGCTGACACATGCTATCAAAGGTGTCCTCTTGTTCTAGGGGACTCATTTATCATCCTGAGTCATAAAATTTGGAACACTCACTAGAGATATTAGATTGAATGGTTCCACACATGATGATATAACAACAAGTTGGCTAACTCCGAAGCCAAATTGGCTACCTAATTAGGAACAAGGGATTGCTTTTAATTAATGGGCAACTTTTACAACTAGCCAATTCCCTAATTCCAAGGGTCCCAATCCTTTTGTATCTAGTAAGCCTCTCTATGAAGGGGTATTTTGGGTGGTTTTGAAATTGTAAATCATGAATAGAAAGTCACTGCAAATCTGTGGCACTAAAGGGATTATCTACTTATATAACCCATTTGTGTGCATTTTTTTGTAAGCTACATTTTCTATTATCCAACAAAAGTTACATATGTCCTAGAGCCCTACCTTCTAGTGGCCACTTGGGAAACTAGACAAATGGAAAAACAATAGGGAATCATTTGAAAAATTAGCCATATGTCAAGTCAATGTCTCAAAAAAAAAAGAGCTATAGAGGAATCAAATAAAATATAGTCTGATGCCTGTAAGAAGTTCCAAAATAACTATAAGCTAGATAGTGTAGGGCAACTTTAAAAGGACTGGAAAAACAAAAAATCAAACAAATAGAGAGACCAAATTTATAAGGAAACTAATAAGAAGTGGAAACATCCACCTCAATGGGGTTGTTGGTCCCCAGGTTACAACCTCTTGAACTCGAACCAGGAGCAACGTTAGCTTCAATCTGCTTGAGATGTGCTCCCATTTCCTTTTAGTGGAGCACAATGTTGTCCAATATTAACAATATTTGTTCCTTTGCATCACTTCAGTCCTTGATAACCCAATCGGGCAAGATGTTCTTTCTCTAGTATTGATTTTTCCTTCCACTGTTGTGCCTCATGTTGAGCATCCAATCCCTTAGATTTTCTAACACTTTTGAGTTTGATAGAAATTTCTTGTCCTTGGGAATGTTATCCTAAAATTCACCTTGATCATCTTGGACCTTCAACCTATTCCTTAAATAATCGAGCAAAAGTATCTTCCCTCAAGTAACCTTGGGAGCTACCTAGACCCCCACTACCTCCATGACCTCACCAACAACAAACCCTCTACCTATTAATCCTTTCATACTAGGGGAACTAGACTAGAACCACACATGGTGAAAGTAGTTTTAGAATTTTGAACTAAAGAAAATCCAAGTATAGAGAAATAAAAAACACTAGTAGTGTCTGTAGAAAGCAAGAGAAAACAAGGATGGAAACAAACACTACAAGGGAAAAAACAATGAAGAGGATGAGAGTGAGGGCATTGAATGTCATGAGATTAGCCATCTCAAGAATTATGGGAAAGGGGTTGGATTCATCGCCATGCATCTAAGACTCCAAGCAAGCATTGAAATCCAAATACGACCCAAAAAGAAGCTATAACTTCACCCAAGCTGTTCATCTAAAATAATTAAAATCCCCATGTAGCTACATAATGGATGTTAGGGTGGCATGTCACCCTCACTTATTGGATGATGTGGTAGTGACCTCAATGCATATCATCTCACCCCATGTGGGGGGATAGATCATGATATGCTATGGATTGAAATTCATCTTTAAGGATTGAGGGAGTCAAAATGTTCCATAAAATGATGTGGATCGAGACCATAATTGGGACAACCCATGTTAGCTAGATTTTCTATTAATTCATTCTCTTTTTGATGGAAATGCGAGGGGAGGAGAAGCAAGATGGAGGGAATAATGTTTTCTTTTATGAGAAGAATAATTTCTAGCCTCTAATTGCAAGATATTTTCCTGGGATCTTAGACATTAATAATAATTTTAATTGAAGAAATCACTAGTTGAGAATCACCTTCACTATATAGCTTGAAGAATCTTTTGACCTTATATAAAATACCTTTTTCAAGTGTGTGAAGTTAAACTACATTATTTGTATTGGTTCCAAGGGAGCCCACATATAGAAAAATGAAGTGACCCTTATCATCTTTGAACACACCTCCAAAACCAGCTGGCCTGGGATTTCCTTTAGAGGCACCTTCGATATTTAGCTTGATGAACCCCTGGTCTAAAGGAGACCAACAATTAGGAGATAAGATAGGGGCATGGGAGGGGGTGTGGGACTAGGACAAAGAGATAAGAGAGAGTTGGAGGAGTTGTAATATAACTAAATCCCCTCGGGAATCTTTCTAGTCATCATTGATCCAAGCCTGTAATAAGACCATTTTCACGGATGCCTTGTTTGATCTTATCCCAAACTATCTCTAGAGCTGAAATTTTGTTCTGAAAGATTATTCTATTATTTTCCTTCCAGGTTTTCCACATAAGGAACCTTCGTATAAGGAAACAAGATCCATTTAATACTAGGTTCTGAAAGGCTATGTTCTTCCATGACTCAACTCTAAGCTACATGTTGGATACTTCCAATTTGGTTATTTGAAGAGGATATGGCTGTGACCATAACTTGCTAGAGAATTTGAAAGTATTGAATATATGTTCAACATCTTCCTCTGAGTTTGATAGAGGAAGCATATGGATGGCCCTTCAAAGCCCTTTCCTATGATCCCTCCCCAAGTTAAGGTCTTATTGTGCATGAGAAGCCATAGGAAGAGTGTAATCTTTTTCCACAATTGTTATCCCGATTTTTTATTTTTTATTTTTATTTTTATTTTATATTTTATTTTATTTTATTTTTTTCTTTCCATATATCTTGTTGTGGCAGTGAGCCAATGGATTGCTACTAGAGAATGGACTTATTTGACTAAGAAGGAACCCTGTGGCTAATATCCCCACTAGAGTTTATCATATTCTTCCAAGATAACACTCTGTCTCTATTGAGGGGATGACCAAAATTATGGCTAGTCATTTGGAATTAAGAGCTGAAGCTATAATTATGGAGCAAGCCATTCTTTATTTTGAGAGTGTTGTGTTGAGTGTTGCCAATAATTAGCTACCTTGTATTTCTCTTTGGAGAGCATTATAGTTCTGAGATTATCAAGTGGGGATTGGGCCCCAAGTTTTGGTAGTGGGTTCTAAAAGCCATCCTAGAATAAAGCATATTTCCCATCGTGTATTTACCAAAGTTGTGTTGCTATATTGTGTTTTTTCTATTGCTAGCTAAATTCCATATGTAAGAACCCTAAGCCACATTTTGAGATTTTAATTTTTGAATCAAAGAAGATTTTCACCCATACTTTTAGTTCCATATATGACAACATAGTTCGTCATCTTCTTGTATCCATCACCACCATTTTTTGGCGTCCATCAATTTATTGAGGATTTCTGAGTCTCTTAGGCTTTTTTCCCCTTTGAGTTTTGAAAGAGAAAGATTTTCCCAGGAAACCAAGGCCATTTTTTTTTCTTTATGAGCTCCTCCCCCAAAAAAGGATCACATTATTTTACCTAAAGAATTAAGAATATATCTGGGAGTAGTTGAGGAAGAAAATAGATTAATAGGAAGGGCTTGCATAATTGATTCTAAAAGGACTAGCCAACCTACTACGTTAAGATAATGAAACATCCAACTATTAATATTATTGATAATTTTTTGAAGTAAAGGAGTTCAATGCTTTGCTTTGAGGGAGTTGTTGACTAGGGGAGCACCTAGGTATTTAAAAGGAAGGGATCATGACTAGAAACCAAAAAGATAGGATAGGTGCCCCTGAATGGAGGGTAGGGATTCAAGAATTGTTTTGGGGATTTGGATAAATATTTGATAGAGGTACCAGAGGCCTCCGTAAAATCTTCCAAGGCCTAAGAGAATTCCCTAGCCTCTCTTACCATAGGAACACCTGTAAGCATAATATAACAAATTACTAGTGAGAGATCAGAAGGTCTCTTCTAAAGAGGCAAAGACCCTTGATATGATCCTTGATATTTCCATTACCAGTAATAACTTTGAGGGCTTTATCAAGACCTTCAACTGCAATGATGAATAAAAAGGGGGAAGTGGGTCTCCTAGTGAATGCCTCTCAATGGAATAAAGGTGGGGGAAGGTGAACCACTGAAAAGGATGGAGAAGAAAGCAATGGAGAATAGGGATACAATCCATTTGGACCAAGATTCAAAGAAGTCAAAAGCTATAAGAAAATGATAAATATAATCCCATTTTTGATTTATCAAAGGCCTTGAAGAGGCCCAACTGGATCCTCATACGCCCACATAGCTTGTTTGCTCAACTGAGATGAGAGACAAAAGAATGGGCTTAAGATGATTTGTGATGACTTTGGAGATGATGTTGTAGATGATATTGCATAGAGCTTTCGGTCGAAAACTGCTAGGGTCATTTGCTTTAATTGATTTAAGAAAAAGTATCAAGAAAATAACATTGAAGTTTGCAAAACTAAGGACATACACTTGGATTCTTCTACTAATACATAAAATTCTTTACTTAAAAAAACCAACTGACATAATGTATATCATGAATAATCTAAATCTGATACTTTGTTTTTTTAACATACCTTTTAACAACTTCCTCTATTTCCTTCATTTTACTCGCTGCTTACCAAAAAGATGAGATGATATTTGAGTAATTTTCCTACTAACCTCTATTCAATGTAGAAGTAGGTCCTTGAAAAGCGTAGCACTGAACGTACCAAGCTATGACTCTATTTCTTTATGATCTATTACCTTGGCCACATATAAAATCTCTATATCCTATTCTTGTGAGAGTACTCAACATTTGCCATATTCTGTAAAATAATAAAATTTACCGACTTTTATAGAATAAAACACATCAAAAGTTTGGAAAGTTCCTTATTGGCTAAAAAATAATATAAAACAAAAACATTCAAAATGTAACATTCATTTATTATGTACTTCGAGAAGATAACGATGAATATAATATCTATATAATATTCCACGCGTTGAGCGAAATTTCGATGGGTGGATAAAATTTTCCAAAAGGATGATTAGTTTCACACAATGTCTCCTTTCTTTATAAAAGTTATATTCACAAAAGGTAAACTAACGATTTGACTAATGAGAGAGAATTCCCACACGTTTCCAAGTTTTTCGTTGCTGGTGAAAGGAAATATAATATAATATTTCAAATAAAATGGACTTTTGGTTTTGGAAAAGTCATTATTGTGTACCATCAGGATTTTGAATATTTTATCTATATTTATATATTATATTTAATATATATAATTATATTTATATTTATATCTATATCTATTTTTTATATCTTAATATATTATATTAATCTATCATCTAATATCTATTTTTTTAATTCCTATATCTATATCTTATCTATATAATTATAACTTTAAAAATTTGTTTTATTTGAAATAATACTAATTTATTATAATAACCTTTTACAATTAAATATTTATAAATTATATTAAGATTGAATATTGAAATAAAAAAACACATTTAAATAATTTAATATTAGAATTACAATACTTAAAATTAATATTATTAATTATATTTATTATTAAAGTTTGTTTATATTAAAACTAGTATAGATATACTTTAATTCTGAATTTATTAAGTATTGAGAGGGATCAAATTTCTTCACTTTAAAAAATGTTTGCACTTTAAGAGATTTTATCTTTGACTTGGTAGATCCAAAATTAAGATGGATCCATGCTTGTAGAATATGCATGTGTCAATTGAGATTATCCCAAATAGTTAGGACAAAATATTTATATAACAAGACAAAACATGACATTACAACATCTTAATTATATCTATATCTATATCTATTCTTTGTATATCTATATCCATATAATTATAATTTAAAATTCTTTTTATTTGAAATAATATTAATTTATTATAATATTTTTACAATCAAATATTTATAAAATTATTATTTAAGATTTGAATTTTAATGAAATAAAAAAACACATTTAATAATTTAATATTAGAGTTATATATACTGAAAATTAATATTATTAATTATACTTTTATTAAAGTTTGTTTATATTAAAACTAGTATAGATATATTTTAATTCTGAATTTATTAAGTATTGAGAGGGATCAAATTTCTTCATTTTAAAAAAGGTTTGTATTTTAAGAGATTTTATCTTTGACTTGGTAAATCCAAAATTACGATGGATCATGCTTGTAGAATATGTGTGTGTCAATTGAGATTATCCCAAATAGTCAAGACAAAATATTTATATAACAAGACAAAACATGACATTACAACATCTTAATTATATTTATATTTATATATGTATCTATATCTATATCTATTCTTGGTATATCTATATCTATATCTATATCATTATAATTTAGAATTCTTTTTATTGAAAATAATATAATTTATTAAATATTTTACAATTAATATTATAATTATTATTAAGATTTGATATTAATGAAATAAAAACACATTAATAATTTAAATAGAGTTAATACATACTTAATTATAGTATTAATATAATTTATTATTAAGTTTGTTTATAACTAGTGTAGATATACTTTAATTCTGAATGTATTAAGTATTGAGAGGGATCAAATTTCTTCACTATAAAAAAGGTTTGCACTTTAAGAGATTTTATCTCTGGACTTGGTAAATCCAAAATTAAGATGGATCCATGCTTGTAGAATATATGTGTGCCAATTGAGATTATCCCAAATAGTCAAGACCAAATATTTATATAATAAGAAAAAACATGACATTACAACATCTTAATTATATCTATATCTATATAATTATAATTTATTTTTTTGTTGTTTGAAATAATATTAAATTACACTTATAGATATTTTTACAATTAATATATTTAAATATTATTTAACGATTTGAAATTTTATTGAAAAATAAAAACACAAATTTAATAACTTTAATATTAGGGTTTATATGCTTAAATTAATATTATTGAATTATATTTATTATTAAAGTTTGTTTATATTAAAACTAGTGTAGATATACTTTAATTCCGAATTTATTAAGTATGGAGAGGGATCAAATTTCTTCGCTTTAAAAAAGGTTTGTACTTTAAGAGATTTTATCTTTGGACTTGGTAGATCCAAAATTAAGATGAATCCATGCTTGTAAAATATGTGTGTCAATTCCAAAACCTTGAAAATCAATGCCTTTCTTTTTTATTAACAAGAGGAAAAACTGCGCGCGCGACTGCAACCCGCGATCGAGCCTCGACCAGGGCCGCCTGAACGAGTTTCAACATGGACCCTCCGGACCCATCTGGTAGGGACCCGGAGCTGCAAAGAGCCTTCTCCATTCTGGTAAAGTCACTCCCTCCGCAAAGACCTAGACCAGCAGCAACAAAGTTTGTGAAGAAGCTTGATGTATTACAGGAAGTTCAACTGCCGCCTACCATCCCACGCATGGTAGCCATTGCCCTAGCAGAGAAAGGATTGATTGGGCAATTTACAGGATTGTGGCCATCACCCAGAACAGTGCAAAGGTGGGTTGAAAGAAACTGGTCGGACAAGATCCAGGGTAAAATATCCATCAGATTCTGTGGTAGAGGATATTTTACTTTTCATTTCGAAACCAAAGAAGACAAAGACCTAATATTCAGAAATGGGCCTTACTTTATGGACTCCAGGGGTCTCTACCTCAACAAATGGACCCCAGATTTCGATCCAGAACTTGATATACCGAATGCTGTTCCAGTCTGGGTCAGACTGCCGCACCTTCCCCTTCACTGCTGGGGGGATGACTCGGTCAAAGCAATAGGAAATGTGGTTGGAAAATACATAGATCGCAGTGAACCTAAAGACAACATGCAGGCGTGTGCGCGGATTTGTGTTGAAGTCGATCTGGGCCGAGGACTGCCGGAAGCGATCAAATTGAAAATTGATGACTGGTGCCACATTCAGCAACTGGATTACGAGCAAATACCCTTCAAATGCAAGGTATGCCATGAATATGGACATTTTGCAAATAGATGCGCTAAAATAGTTAATGTAGATTCTGGTGAGCAGGATGGGCAATGGGAAACTGTAAAAAGGAAAAAATCATCTCCTCCTCTCAAGTCTATGGATCCTGATGCCCCTGGTCCTTCCCAGCAACATCCTTCCTCCCCTCCGCTGATTCCCGATCCTCCTCTCCCTCCATCTTCTAACGCCTTCGCGATCTTCTCTGAGGCAGAATCGGGGCCTGATGTCCCTTCCACAGATCCCCCTCTTCAACTTTCCCCTCCTCTCATCACGCAACCCTCTCCAGACCTCCCCTCTTCAAGGATTACCAAGAGTTCTTCAAAGGAACATGGAGCGCCCAGTGATGTCCCTAAAAAGCAAGGGCCTGGCAGGAAATCAGCCAAGCAACAGAGGGATGAAAATGCTCAGAAAGACATAGCACTTGGCACCCAAAATCCAATAGAGACCTTCATTCTTGGACACTTGGAAAAAGAAAACAGTAACAAAGGCCATGAGAGGCGAGCACCTCTCCATGTAACCAGTAAATCATGATGAAAATACTATCTTGGAATAGTAGGGGCTTAGGGCACCCCTCCAAGCTAGCTGCCCTCAAGGACTTAATTCATAGTGAAAACCCTGAAATTGTTCTTATTCAAGAAAAAAAGCAAGATCAATCAGAAATAAGTAGAGTATTAGCCAGCAAAAGCATTTTAATGGATGCGCAAGCGAAGCAAGAGGAGCCTCAGGCGGCATATTAACTATATGGGATAGCAATAAATGGATCTGTGACTCCACCAGCGTTCACCAGAACTGGATTCGAATCACCTTAGAAAGTAAAACTGGAGGCTCAAAGGTAACAGTTTATAACGTATATGCTCCGAATCAGTACAGAGAGAAAGAAATGTGTTGGAACACATTGGAAGCAAGTATAGAAGAAGAGCAGAACAACAATCTCATTATAGCAGGAGATTTAAATCTGGTGATGCATGCTAACGAAAAAAGAGGAGGAAATTTCACTCCTGATCCATCCAGAAGTCGACTAGAGGCCATCATGCAGGAGCATGATCTTGTTGATATCAGACCCAAAAATCGTAGGTACACCTAGAGCAACAGAAGGATTGGCGCCGGAAATATCATGGAACGACTTGATAGATTCCTTATAAGTATAGCATATCTGTCTACCTTCTCTACAGGTCACTCAAACATCCTCAATGTCTCTGCCTCTGACCACTACCCAATAACGCTTACTCTTCATAGTCACTGTCAGCTAGGGCCTATACCCTTCAAATACTGCGCCATTTGGAACCGTATCCCAGCTGCAAAAGATGTGGTGCGACAGACTTGGGTTCAACATGTAGAAGGCTCGCCAAATTATATTTGGGAGACAAAATTGAAGAGAGTACGACAGGCTTTAAAAAATTGGGCAAGGAACAATTATCAAGAGCCCGAGAAGAATAAAAAGAAAATTAAGCAAGATCTCGAGGAAGTGCAGCAAAGAATCGAAGTGCTTGGGCTATCTCAGCAAGCTAAAGAACAAGAAACTAGATTATACTCACAAATGAGTCAAACTATTAGGGACGAAGAAACAAAATGGAGGCTGAAATCAAGGCAACTTTGGTTGCAGGAGGGAGACAAAAACACATCCTATTTCCACAAGCAGGCCACTGTTCGAAAGGCCAGAAATACAGTGAGCAAGATAATGGATAATGAAGGGAATTGTTTCAACACTCAGGCGTCTATAAAGGAAGCAGCTACCAAGCATTTTAATAATCTTCTGACTGAGGACAAAGGTGTGGAGGATTACTCAAGCATGCTTCAGCATTTGTTTAAAGGAGTCACACAAGAAATGAACAGCAGTCTCAGAAAAGAAGTTGAAGAAGAAGAAATCCAAGCAGCAATTTGGAGCTTACACCCAAATAAAGCTCCAGGACCTGATGGATTTCCCATTTTCTTTTATTGAGAATACTGGCAGATGATCAAAAAAGACCTCTTAAAGATGATTCGTTGGGTACTAAAAAAAGGAAAAATGGGGGGATTTACCAACTCCACCTATCTGGCTTTAATTCCAAAAGAGAATCAACCTTCCACTTTTTCAAGATTTCGGCCAATCTCTTTATGCAACTCAACATATAAAATAATTTCAAAAATTCTAGCATCCAGGCTTAAACCTCATCTACCATCCTTGATCTCTAAAAATCAAGGGGGTTTTCTCCCCAATAGGCACATCACTGACTCTATCCTTCTTGTGCAAGAGGCCATCCACTCGAGCTTAAGCAGAAAAGAGAAAGGGTTTGTTCTAAAGCTGGACCTCGCAAATGCTTTTGATAGGGTAAGACACACCTACCTGTTTGCTGTTCTTCATAAAATGGGGTTTGATCCCTCCTTCATCACAATGGTCAAAGCTTGTATAACGGAACCATGGATCTCCCCTTTGATTAATGGAAGACCGTGTGCAGCCTTCCAATCTTCTCGTGGCCTCAGACTAGGCTGCCCCATATCTCCTTACTTGTTTATCCTTATGGCTGAATCTCTCAGTCAAACCTTGGACTATAACCAAAGAATAGGTCTAATCACTGGCATCAAGATTGAGCATGGAACAAAGAACATCAACCATTCTTAATTTGCAGATGACACTCTCCTAATAGGAGGAGCATCCATCACTATAGCAAGGCGCTTTAAGAAGATTCTGGACCAATTCATGGATTACTCAGGTGGGAAGGTCAACCAGATAAAAAGTTGTATATATGGTTGGAATACACCAAATCATACCATCCACAACATTGCAAGCATATTTGGAGTCTCCTGCAAACTAGTCTGGAACCATTTCTCCTACTTAGGGATGCCAGTAAGTTTGGGACCGCTGAAAGCTGATACCTGGAACGAAATCCTTGACAAAATAAAGAGAAAAGTGCAACAATGGGGCACCATGTGGCTGAACCCAGCAGGACGACTAGTTCTTCTAAAATCAGGTATAGCTTCTCTTCCCATATATCGTTTTTCCTTATATCAAGCTCCAGCTGTTTTCCATCAGAAAATGGAAAGAGCCCTCAGGCATTTTCTTTGGCAAGGAGGGAAAACGGATAAGAAAAAATTCAATCTTGTAAGCTGGAAGAATATAATCCAATCTCAAGAAAAAGGAGGATTAGGCATCAGATCACCAAAATTGCTAAACTTAACCCTTGGAGCTAAAATCGTATGGAGGATGATCACAGGGCCTACAGCATGGTGGAAGAAGATCTTAGAGGCAAAATATCTGAACTGCACAAGGCAGCAACTCCTGGAGACTAATATTCCCAACAGAGATAGTACAAAAATTTGGCAACTGTGCAAGAAGGCTATTAACTTTATGTCTCAGAATATCTCAAAGGTCCCAGGAGGGGGGAGCAGTATCAACTTCTCCACAGACAGAATTTTAGGGCAGCATCCCATTGGAACAAAGATGGAGGCAATCCCTGCTATAAACTGGCTTAATGGCAAAGGAATACTGCACTTGGCCCAAATATCACAATGGGACAATCACTCTCAAGCATGGATAGGATGGAAATTCCCGGATCATCCCAGGGAGTTAGACACTAGTCTCACTGCCCTAAAGAAGCTCCTACACAACAAAGCCCCGGTCCAAGAAGGCATACACGATGGACATCGTTGGGACCCAACTGGAACTCAATACACGGTTAAAGCTGGTCATCAATTTCTTTGTGACAACACTTTCCAACAGGAAATATGGAACCAATGGAAAATCGTATGGAGAGCAGAAGCACCTCCCAAAGTTAAGTTTTTCATTTGGCTGCTCCTGAAAGGAAAAACATTAACCGCTGGAAATTTAAAGAAAAGAGGCATAATGGGGCCATCCAGGTGCCCAAACTACTGTAGATCAGAGGAAACAATGCAGAACTTATTTATAGAATGTCCGGTGGCTGACGAGTGTTGGAAGAAGATGGCCTCAATAGGGGAAGCACCCTGGGAGCCTTAGGCAACTATTGCAGAAATGATTCACAAATGGAGGAAGAATTGTCCATGGAGAGAGAAAAGAAGTAAATTGGCGCAAAGGGTATGGAACATCATTCCTCTAACTCTCTTATGGCGCATATGGTTGGAAAGAAATGGAAAGGTCTTCCAGGAGAAAGGCTACAACACCAGGATAATGTGCCACAAGGCTAAAATGTTAGCGGTAAAGACAGTCACAAATCATACTAGAGGCAAAATTGATGCAACAAATTATAGTATGGAAGAGAGAAATCTGCTCAGCTATGTATTTGAGAATATTGCTAGCGCTCAGGAAACAAACAAGGGAAGGAAAAAAATGAAAGAAACTAATAGCACATGGAAAATGAGATTAAAGGATGAGGAATTTTCGAACTGGCTGAGAAATTGTAACAGGTTCTGCTTATTTTTTGACGGTGCTTCTAAATCGAACCCGGGCCAAGCCGGGGCAGGGGGCCTAATCTGCAACGCACATGGAGAGAGCATTCTTCATTTCGAATGGGGGCTAGGAGAGATCTCCAACAACAGAGCAGAGGGATTAGCACTGTATTAGGGCCTCACACAGCTACGAAAGTTAGGGATAATAAAGGCAGTGGTTTTTGGGGACTCAGCAATAATTATCAGGCTTATGGCGTAGCGACAAGGCACGCCAAATATACTTCTTCAACAGATAAACCACTGGAATCAGATCCTCCATGCATCAATGGAAGAAATCGCGTACTACCACATCCTACGTGGATTGAATAAGGAGGCCGATAAGCATGCCAACAGGGCATGCGAACGATCCAAGGGAAGCCTGAGCTGTAACAACACCGTTTCATTTCAACCGTTACCATGAGTCCACAACATTCAGTCAACAGCAGGTGTACCACAGCTGACAGAATCAGTGACATCAGACAAGTAATCAGTGCCGATGACAGAGCAGGTAAGATGGGCAGGATTTGGCTCAGAAATGTGATCAGGACATCGCTTCAACGCATGGGAAACAAGAGAAATCCAGGAGAAAATTGTCCTTATATATTGATCCTCAAGGAAGTCCCTAGCTCCTCCAGCGCAAAGAAGAATGAACCAAATCCAAACCCAGAAGAGTCCACAGCTAGGAAGATTAGACATATAGAGATAGATTAAATATGTTTTGTGGCTGTAAATTTTGGTTTTTACAATATGTAAGGATTTACAGTAGTGTAGGAAGCTTTAGAGGTAGAAACACTAGAACAAGGATCAAGGAAGGGACCTTTTTTGTAATTCCTTTGATCCATGATGTCCAGGAAGCACTGTATGCTTGGAGAACTGACTCTTTTTTTCAGTCTATAATATAGCAACCGAACCTTGTCTAAAAAAAAAAAAATGTGTGTCAATTAAGATTATCCTAAATAGTCAAGACAAAATATTTATATAACAAGACAAAACATGACATTACAACATCTCTTTCACATTAAATTGAAGAAAGCCTCTCTGCACGAATATATTTAAATATTAAATTTATAATATATTAAAACAATATATTATTATTTAAATTAAAAATTATTTATAATATAAACACGCTATATTAAACAAAAAAAAATATATTTTAATATTAAATTCATACATATTTATTAATTAATTTTAATTCATACATATTTAAAATTATTTTTATTATTTAAATTAATTAGGTTTATAATTGAAGTTCGTTTATGGTATTGATTTATTATTTTAAAAATGAAACTCATTTAAAGATAAGGAAAGTATTAAAAAACAAGTTTATTATTTTAGGATGATGTTGTTTATATTTTTTTTGAGATTAAAGATACATATATGGACGTTTGTTTGTTTGTTGATTGTTTTTTTTCCAATTTAAGGAAGTAGATTAGCTTTTTTTTTTTTTGCTGAAGCAAGAGTCGTACTTTCTATTTCATTAAATCTTAAAAAAACTTACATAATATACACCATTCCCAAAGGAACTATGGGCCATAGAAAAAGCATCCGCTTATAGCCTATGGCCCCAAGCTAAAGGCTTAAACTACAAAGTCCACAAAACTGCAAAGTCAACAAAATGCAAACAAATCAAACCATAAAATTTGGAGTTGGACCCAGTGATGAATTAAGGAAACCACTAAATGGATTTCGGGTTCGGTAGGGGAGGTAACTCTTGAGCATGTAGAGCGCGTGAAAGCCACCGATTTCCATCAAGACACGCAACCTGCCCGGAAGATATTTTTCCTGATCCGCGCCATTATCCTTGACCATCGATCCATCATGCCAGATCCTACGACTGAGGATAATATCGCACTGCCAAGTAGCTCGTCGGTTACTCACGCGATAGCCAACCTGGACCCACAAACAAGCATGCTTGTTCCTGATCGTAGATCTGTCCTGCATGATCTGACGGTTGAGGATCATATCGCACGGGCCTAACACACCGAAGAATAGTGCGCGATGAGGGCGATATTCCATCCCTGTACTATGCCACGTGTCGCTTGGTGAGTGGAATCGCTCCCAAATCCACAAAACCACTTCCTGCGTGAAGGGCGTGCGATGGACGCCAAACCATCTCCCGAGCGGTATTGAAGCCACCGAAAGGAAAACTAGGGTATTCAGGCTGCCGGAAAAGCCGGAAATGCGGCCCCTTTCAACAACCCTTCTCTGCGGTTGAATGAACCCGTGCATAATGAAAATCCATCTAGTCTGCCGACCATCTGTGGAACTGCACCTGCTTAGCAACTCCCATCTGAAACTTCTGTGATTATACTGTCGAGGGTTGGGGAGGCCGACAGTAACCTGCATCCCCAAAATGATCATGCTTTGGAGAAAATACTACATGAAGAAACCAAATCAACTAGACACCGCCTTTATGTCTTTGTTTCAAAACACGATTATATCCTCGTTCGCCTAGTCGTGACATTGCGTTTTTAATCTATTCAGAGGCATCTCAGGCCAACTCAGCGCAACCCTGCTTTTAGTACCGAGTACTCCTTGATTTTCCAATATGTCTGCCAATTTATTAGCTATTCTTCTCACATGGTTAAAAATCACAGTGCGTAATCCCTGGAGATGAATCTGGATCCTCTAAAAGCCCTGGAGCAATCTCCATTGTTTAGAGACTTTTTCCGGCTCCGTGCCATAGCTTATTCTTTTGACCGAGTTTATGATTAACTCAGAGTCAGCTTCGCCAATAACATTATGGAGATTATCCTGCTTCAAAAATTCTAAACATTGCTCAAGAGCCATTAATTCCGCCATATTGTTAGTGGCGCTTCCCAAATGGCAATGGAAAATGAAAAGGAGACTACCATTTTCATCCCTTAGCACCCCGCCACAGCCAACAATACCCGGGTTATCTTTGGAAGCCCCATCAATGTTGAATTTCAAAAAACCCTGAGGGGGAGGATGCCAATGATCCTGTTTAGAATCCATCCTCAAAACCTTCCTGTCCAGGCCTTGTGGAATAAGCCCCTGCATACCTAACTGAAGAAGTATCTACGATTCAGATTTTGAAGGTGGAATCTTAGGGAAAGTTCACACTATGGTGCTAACCGTTTCCCTAAGTTGTCTTAAGATTTGCTCGAGAAGGCGTTGGGAGGAAATTTTTTCTTTCCAGACAGTCCATATTATGAAACTTGGCGTTAAAGCCCAGACAGAGCCTAGAAGTTCAAAATCAGATAAGTTGCATCTCCAATTGATAAGGGTATTGATAATGCTTCCTTTGTCCCTGTCTATTTGCTGGAAGATAGTGGAAAAAGTATCCCACAACCAAGAGGTGAAAATACAATTATTGAGAAGGTGCTCCATTGTTTCCTCTTGGGCTTCACATCGCTGGCATCTGGAAGGGCCCAAAACACCCCTCTTCTGAATGTTATCCCAAGTCAGAATTTTCCTGTGATGCACCAACCACATGAAGAGTTTAATCTTCATCCATCCTTGATGTCTCCATATGTTCTGCCAAACCCTATCCGGTTCATTGGAATCCAGCTCAAGGAGTATGTGTTTTGCCTCCTTAAGATTGAAGGTGCCTGCAGAATTGTTGCCCCATCTAAGTTGGTCTTGCCCCCTTATCACTAATATTTTAATTTGTTCCAACATTGTCAAAAGTGCCTCAGCTTTGGCTTTTAGTGGGCTATCTTCCCTCCAATCCATATTCTTCCAGGGTCTCCATTTTCCTTTACCATTGGTTTGATCCCAAAAATCTTTTCTGTTTCTTTCTTGAGGTCCAGAAGGTTCTCTCTTAACAGTGTAGGTTCTTGTTGCCATTTGTCCTCCCAAAACAAAGCAAGATCACCATCTATGATTTCCCAAAAGCTGTTTTTTTGTACTAATCATCTATTTCCCTAGGCCTTATTCCAGATGTGTGAGCCCTTTATGATGCCAGACATTCTTATTAGATCTTTATCTTGCCAATTGCTAGCATATTTTTCTTTCCAGATTCTAGCCCATTGTGCCTCTGGTTCTTAGCGCCACCATAATTTCGCCCCTAAAACTTTACTCAGTGCTTCCGGATCATCCAGTCCAAGAACCCCATAATTTTTAGGTTTGCAGATCTTCTCCCAGTTTACCAAGGCCCATTTCTTTCTTTCCTCCCCCTTGCCCCAAAGAAAGTCTCTTTGAATGGTTCTAAAATGTTGCAAAACTCCTTTTGGAGCTGGAAGGGCTGATAGCATGAAGACAAGAATTGATTGGAGAACAGCTTTTGTAAGCACTAACCGACCAGCCAAGTTTAAAGATCTAAAGGTCCATTTCCTGATTTTATCCTGCATCTTATTGATCACCGGCTCTCAGATGCCCTTGTGCAAAGGCTTATTAGTAAGAGGAACTCCCAAATATTTGGATGGAAGGACATCCCTTTGAAAGCCTAGAATCTTGGAGATATTTTTCTGAATAGTAGTATTGGTATTAAGGAAAAAAATATTAGATTTGGAGAGATTAACTTCCATACCTGTAGCCATGGCAAAGTATGACAGGATATGCTTGTACGCTAAAGCTTCCTTGACCATGGGGATTCCATACAATATAGTATTATCAACAAATTGTTGATAGGTCAAAGCCTGACCATTCTCTGAAAGTTGGAGGCCTTTGATATTACCAACTTCTTTAGCATGCTTGATATACTGACCCAGTCCTTCCATCATGAGGATGAAGAGAAAGGGTGAGAGCGGATCACCCTGCCTAAGGCCTCTGGAAGGATTAAAGGTCTTGGAAGGAGAACCATTAACCAGAATTGAGAAGCTGGAAGAAGTTACCAGGGCCATGACCCATCTAACCTAGTTATGATCAAACCCAAAAGCGATAAGGACCTTCCTTATATAGGTCCAATTCAGCTTATCATAAGCTTTGGCTATGTCCAATTGCATAATCATACCAACCTTCCTATTACTTATCAAAGAGTGCACCAGCTCATGTGCTTGAATTATGTTATTGAGAATTTGTCTGCCCTCCACATAACTAGATTGCTCCACTGAAACTAGAGTAGGAAGAAGTGGTTTGAGTCTATTAGCAACAACCTTGGATATTATCTCATAAACCACATTGCGCAAGGCTATGGGTCTAAACTTGTATGGAGTCTGAGCATTATCCTGTTTGGGGATCAGGTCGATGAAGGAAGTATTGAGAACCTTCAAAATAGTTTTATTCAACCTAGAATCTTCCAATACATTCAGAATATCCCGTTTAACTATATTCCAGCATGCTTTAAAGAAATCCACATTGAAACCATGAGGGCCTAGCGCTTTACCATTCTGCATTTCTTTGATGACCTCACTAACCTCATCTTCTGTCACTAGCCTATTGAGATTAAAATTATCCTCTCTAGTAACCAATCTAGGAATATGCCCTATTAAATCCTTGATAAAATGCTTTTTGTTTGAAACAGTTTCCTGTGCTATTCCATGAAAGTGATGAACTAGCACATCTTCTATCTCTTCATGGGAATTATGAAGATGACCATCTTCATCCATGATCGAAGAGATTCTGTTGTGAGATCTGTTCGCTATGGTAGATCTATGGAAAAATTTGGTGTTACGCTCCCCTTCTTTCAGCCATTGAACTCTGGATTTTTGTTGCCAAAATATTTCCTCTTGTTGACATAAATTCTCCCATTCTTGATGGTGTTTGGTGACTTGGTCATTTCTATCTTTATCAAAGCTATCTGTGATAAGGGTTTGATTGAGTTTCCGCATTTTATCTTCCACAGCTTTTTTTGCTGTAAAAATATTGCCAAATTCATTCTTGTTACAATCTTTAAGTCTGAGCTTGATATGCCTAAGTATTTTGTGTAGCAGGAACATATTTGTACCCTGAATATGTAGGTCTTTTGTCCACCATTTTGAAATGTTGCTGATGAAGTCCAGGTGGGTGAGCCAGATATTCTCAAATATGAAAGGTCTGTTCTTGGGGGTACCAATGCCCTAAACCTCAAGTTGAATAGGCCAATGGTCCGAGCCTCCGAAGGGTAGAATTCTCGCTATCATTTCCTTGTTGGTGAGCATAAGATCCTCTGAGATTATGAATCTGTCTAACTTTGAGGCTACTTGAGACTCTCCTCCTCTTTTGTTGTTCCAAATAAAGTGCCCATTACTCATGTTAGTATCAAAAAGCTTCATATTATCTATAAAAGTTTGAAAAGCTGTAGAGTCTCTGCTTAAAGTTCTGCTTCCCCCTTTTTTCTCTAAAAGTGATTTGATCATGTTGAAATCCCCACACAAGATCCATGGTACATCAACATGTCTATCTCTGAGCTCCATAAGAGAATCTAGAAACCTGAGCCTATCATCCATTCTTTGAGGGCCATATACATTTGTGACCAGATAGGTCTCCCTATCTCCCACCGGCTGTATAACCACTGATAAATAATTTCTAGATGCCTCAGCATCTATTATACCAATCTTTTTGGGGTTCCAAAGAGTAAGTATACCCTCTGCTGTGTTATTTGCTTTAACTTCTAGAAAATCAAATCGATTGAGCCATTTGTTGTAAATTTCAATTACTTTTTGAATGGAACATTTAGTTTCCTGGATAAATATCATATCCAGAGCTTCTTGTTTCATTCTATTACTAAGAATTCTTTGTTTTCTTTTGCTACCTAGACCTCTGATATTCCAAGATGTAAACTTCATTCTTAAAGATTCGTAAAGGAGTAGCTGGTTAGATCTTTCATCTTACCTGAATCTATCATTAGCTTTCCACATTCCATCTTTAAATCGTTCTGCTTTTTCTTGCCTCTTTTCTTTCCTAGATTTCTAGGTGCTAGTCCTGGTGTGATTTTCACAGTTTTCACATCTTCGTTGCCTTGCCTTTCATTTTTTCTTTGTCTATCCAGCCCTTTAGCTTGAGTTTTCCATAGGAACAGCTGTTGTACCCTATTGAACTCTTTTGGTGGTAATGAGTCTACCCCACTCATGGTCCCCTGTTTTAAGAACCCTTCCAGGTCTGGGTGTTCCCTGTCAAGAATCTCTTGCAGTTCATGATCCTCCATTTCCATCTCACTCTGGGTCATTTCTTGGTCCATCTCTGGTTCTGCATCACTCAACATAGTCTCTTCTATTTTTTAATATCCTATGTTTGTACTGTGTCTTCCTCTTTCTCCTTCTCCTTTGGGCTTCCTTCCATAACCTGATCTACTTTTGTTATCTCTTCTTCTTCTTCGAGAACTTGGAACCTATTCAGATTAGTCTGTGGTCCTTCTGTTTGATGTTGCTTTGGCCCCCTCTTGCCCCCTTTTCCTCTACGTACCACTTTGTGAAAGCCTTCAGTATCTTTCATTGTGTTCACTTTACTTATGTTCTCTATTTTACTAAGAGGGAAGTCTCTAAATAGGTGCCCATGCTCATGGCATTTCCGACATCTGAAAGGAATATGTTCATAGTCTACTGTTTGCACCCATTCTTCATAAGAAACTTCCAAGATGACCTCATCTAGTAGAGCTCTAGAGAGATCCATCTCCACACATATTCTTGCGAAGGAAGTGTACTTTCCCCTTTTGGTGGCCTCAGAAGCTTTGACAAAAAACCCTAATTTATTTCCTATGGCAGATAACGATTATGTTTGATAGTAATCAAGAGGTAGCGAGTAGAGTCTTACCCAGACCAGGACAAAAGTGAATGTTGCTCTCTCAGGGACAAAATTCATCATCCACAGCTGCATGTAAAGGCCTGCTGCTGCATAGAAGTAGGGCCCTCCTTCAAACACCCTGTCTTTGTCCTCAATATTTGTGAAGACTACAGTAAAGAAACCCTTAGACCCAAGATGTAGGTCAATGCTTCCTTTTGGTTTCTAGTTATATTTAATCCATGTCTGTAAAGCCTTTTAAGTGGGCCATAATCCCATGAATTTACAAATGATAGCATATGTCTGCATGTGGTCCCTGTGCGCTTACAGAGCAGGATCATTTAAAACTACTTTGGGTGTGACCTCAGCTTTGGGTTTACATGGCCCCTTTTGTGCTTTGCTTTTCGCTCCCTGTTCCTTGCCTTCTTCCTCACTTTCTTTATTGCTGTTATTCTCCCTTGACTTGTTTAGTCCTTGCTCCTCATCCATATTCCTTAACCCTTCTCTTGAAGGTCCTCTTACATTCTCTAATGGTTTCTTACCTTGGCTAGCTACTGCCTACCTATAGGAGGGAGTGGAGCTCCCTCCTTTGCGTCCTTCCATGGATTTCTGCACCCGCGACACCTGAAAACCCTAGCTCTGCGATCCTCCCGTCTCCAAAACAATATCTACATGCTCGATTATCATTTTTGAAGTAAATTAGTTTTTTCACTTTCAAATATTTTAATAGTATATTTTTATATATTTAAATTAATATTATTTAAATTGGTTAAAATTTATCAAGTTGTTTTTAGTGTGATTTTTTAGAAGTTTTTCTAGTCTAATTTCTCTAAAATCCAGTAGAAATTTATTGAAATCACAAACTTGATGGGTAACCCCTGAACAATCGAAGTGCTTTAAGGGTTTTTCAGGGTGCTGAATCCATATATATAGTCAAAAAACCAATTTAAATAACACAAATTAAGATTTCACCTCAAGTTTTTCTGCTGGATTCTGGCAGCGGAAAGTCCAAAAAGTCACACTAAAGACACCTGCAAAATTTATTTATTTTAGGAAAGATATATATTTATTATTTAAAAAAATAAATTCATTTAGAGATAAAAGGCGATAAGTCAAAGAGTTGAGCTCAAATGGTAGAGAACGCATATGTGTTTCTGGTTGAGGTTCAAATCTATGGAGACATTTTCTATTTGGTGAAAATTTTGAAAAATGTCATATAAATGAGTTCTACTTAGTTCCGTCGTTAAAAAAAAAAAAATAGCAAACTTCAATTTTCATATATATTATATATAATATATATATTATATATATATATATATATATGAAAATTGAGGTTGTTTTTTTTTTTTGGTATTAGATTGAAATTTGCTCCTCCTTTGCGGCAAATACATCAAGAAATACATCATCATAAGTTTAAGTCTTTTAGAGTGATCTTTCCTATCCAAAATCAACGCTACCCTCTCGAGAGGTACATTGGTTTTTTTTTTTTGAGGTGAATACCTCCCAATTGAGCCTTCGAATAAAGCAAAATTTACAATACATACACTCCTAGTTTATGATGTAACTTGATGTTGCATGACTTATCACTTGAACCTTTTTTTTTAATAAGTAAGACATTTTATATTAACTTGGTAAAAGGTTACATAGTCCTTGCTCATTGTTTTTTCTAGAGGGAAAACCAAACCAGAGATTAAGCTGCACAATCTTAAGATTATAGAAACTGTCACTTACTAATGCATCTGATAGACAAAAAATGTGACATTGAGGTTGAGTACTGTGATACATAAGCTGGCTATTAGTTAACAGATAAAAACATAAAGCAAAAGGATGAGGCATCATCTGAGCTACATATTCTAGAATTCATGTTTGGGGACTTGTTGGCTAGTTGATGCGTTTTCTGGAGAAGATTTGTTGTGGTAGATACGAACAATTTCCCTTCTAGCTTTGTCGACTTACAACCTTGATCTTGCGGAGCTTGATGGTTATTATTGAGTATGCGCCACAACATGATTTTGGAATTCCCATAAACATTTACAGCTTGCATGTAGCCCAAATTGGGTATTCAACCCAAAATTTGGCCACAATCGCTTGTCCAAAACCAACGACCATGATCCTTTAGACGAAATTGACATCCGTGATTAATTGCGGGGGGGGGCTCTCCCTGTCATGTCACCGGGGGGGTACCCCTATGGTGCCAGCGGAGGGGGGGTTGGCACTCACGGTTCCAAGTTAGAGTTCTGCGATGAATATTGGATGATGGTGATTTGGTGGAGGGGATCAATGACTTGTGTGTGGGGGGGTAACTTTGTGACATTAACAGAGCAGGGGTTGGGTCCGCACTCGCAATCCCAACTTAGAGTTTCATGATGAATATTGGATAGTGATGATTTGGTGGAGGGGATCAATGCCTTGCACGGGGGTACCCCTATGACATCAGTTGAGTGGGGGGGCGGTTGTTGACAAGGTCAATCCTCTCTGCGGACATAGACGATCCCTCTAGCCAAATGAGTGAGTCTAGCAATTGAAGTGACAATCAACTAGACATCTTCCTAGGTTATAATTGAAAATTAGAATGAAAGAGATGACCTACCTCGTTCTGATGCTATTACGATTTCCTTTGTTGAGGGCCTTGAAACACTTGTGTCACAGACTTGTTCCTGCTTCTCTCAATTCTTATGTACATGCACAAGTGATTAAGAGACAACAAAGCATGTCAAAACCAATATCAAATCCAATAACAACCTACTTAACTGATCAAGGAATTCCAAGCTAATACATACATGAACATATTATTTTGGGAATATGAACCAGCAGTTGTATATTATTTAAGCAATAAAGGGAAGCTTACAACCATAGCTTTTATGTTTAAAGGCTCTCCTTGAGTGGTAATCCAAGTCCAAGCCAAGAAACTCTCCAAACACTCCTTCTCCATGTCTAATGAATAGCCTCTAAGAACAAGCT
Source organism: Pinus taeda (assembly GCA_000404065.3). Lineage (NCBI taxonomy): Eukaryota > Viridiplantae > Streptophyta > Pinopsida > Pinales > Pinaceae > Pinus > Pinus taeda. Next base: position 267,225 of record APFE031607336.1, read on the forward strand.
CAGCATAGGGGTGCAAATGGACATAGACCAACCATTTGGAAATGGGAGAAGAGGAATTTATAGGCTAGGAGAGGGAGTTAGGACTCCTCCAAAGATAGAATCCACGACATGGACGTAGCCATCCGAATGATGAAGGCTATATGAAAAGATACATGGTATGGGCACAACCACCCAGATAAAAAGGATCATCATTAATATAAAGTCTCATAGTATGGTCACAACCATCTGTATAATAGAAACATGTGTATAATCATGAATGACATATAAATCCATGCAGCCTGAGCCATAATAGATAAGACTTAGGGTCTTGTTCTCCACCCCGACCTGATCAATGCATGAATCCTAACATGCGAATAAATGTGTTGAATTCGAACATGCTAGAAAACCACCTGATTACTAGGCAACGATGTGGACCGTTAACATGTACGAGAGAAACCACCAATAATGACAATGGCCCTCAAGGTACAACAGTACAATCCGTGAATGTGATAATGAAGTTGAGGTTGAACACTCATGGAATCACCCAATTGAAAGCCAATAATGAAGACCTGTCGTCAGATGCGAAGAACTAGCCATTAGGGCATGCCAGCTCTAAGGTACTGAAAGAGATTTTCTAGGTCATCTTCTTGTATAATGAACTGAAGTCGAAAGGAAGTGAACCGTCGAAAGAGGGCAATGATGAATCCCTCATCATCGATGCGAAATGAGGAATAAATTGGAATAATCGTCAAGACAGTAAGAACGACTAAAACAATGTATAGGTAAATAACTGTAGATTGGACTTCTCTTGAACATTAACGACACGACTCCAGAGTGTGGCAGCATTTGACTCGACATAGGACTAAAGGTCATGATAATGGAATGGAATAATCAAACAAGAGGCAAAATGGATCACCCAAACCTAGGAAGACAACTGACTGAGTGATGATATCCCAAACCCAACACGAGATCAGAAGAGTGTCATGTTCTAGAGTGACATGCTGCCTATACAAAGGATGTCTCATCTTCATTTCCCCCCACTATTTCTAGCGAGTACCCCAATTATTTTTATCACAAGCTTGAAGGGGATAACATATGCTTGTCATGTAAGTTCATTCTTTGAATGAATCCATCCTAGTAAGTTTTACGAGCCTTAGGAAGAAGAAGCTTGGTCTCATCATGGTGATGAGTCTTTTGTCGTAGAGTTTTAACAAATTCGACGTAAGAATAAATTGGTATCTTTTTCATGTTTAAAGAGTTTGAAAAAGAAATGGAAAAGAAAACTCCATCATGTCCCTTTTCATAATTTGTACCTTGAACTTGAAAAGGTAGAAAAGAATATCCGAGGGAACCTCTTGACCATGTCGACCAAGGCGTACATTTTTCGTAAATAGTCAATCTTAGCTCGAAGAAGGGGTAAATGTATACTAAGGTGACGTCGATTCATTTACTTTAATGAGTTCAAAACGACAAGTACTCGTCAATATTTTTAGTTTTCAAGAGTCAGAAAAGAGCTCAAAGATGACTCTGGGGGGGAGTTCCTTTTTCATTTATTTAATGAGACTGAAAAAGAGAAAAAATAAAACTCATGAGAATCGGTCAATAATGACCACTGTTCACTTTGAAGGTACCTATAACTGCACAAGAAACACACCCATCACTGATATCGAGATAAAGTATTAAAATATTACGAAAATATCAACAAAAATGACTTGCAAAACTTATAAATAGGCAAAAGTAATTTTATTTTTTACCATTTTACCAAAGTGAGCTCTGAAAGTGCATTTTGTGCCCTAATTCTCTTGATTTTCCAGTGGTTGTTGCAGAGATCCAGGGTACCGTTTCACAAACTGTCTATGATAGGTAAGAGGCTCATCCCTACTCTTGCATTTTATCACTTTTTAATGCATTTTAAATGGTGATTTTTATGCTGTAAGGGAGGATTTTAAAAATTTCGGGTGCTGATGACCATCGCGGGTATGGTCATTGGACCTGCAATGATTGTGCTCGAGACCAAAGGCTTGCGTGATGCCATTGCGCTGTTTGTAGAACCAGGCGCGATGGCACCAAGGGAAGATTTTTAGGAAATAAAACTCTATTTTTAAGAAAAAAATGATGATTTTGATCCATGAAAAATGCATTAATAAGTGTCAAATGATGTTTTGTAGGAGATCATGGTCTTGGAGTGGAAATAAAGAGGCCATGAGACCAAATATTTCCAAGCAGCTCAGGATCCTAAATGCATAAACACTCTGAGGAATTGCGGGTTGTTAAAGTTCTTCAAGACTATAGGGTTAAGGGCTAAGATGGAATTGCTGCCCTATTTGATCAATGTTTGGGATGTAGATCGAGAGATATTCATCATAAAAGGCCAGGAAATAGAAATTGAGGAGGCATATATCTACTTCATCATGGGATTGTCCTGATGAGGGGAAGCGGTCCAACTCTTTAGATCTCGCCAAGGAGTTGAAAGTACAAGGACTGTAGTCCAGAGGCATTGTCTCGGTTTCGAAATGACCAATGAAGGTAAGGTGAAGATGGTGACAATCATCAACAACCTCGTCTTAAGAACAATTTTTTTCACTATGGTGTGTGTAACCGACATGCAAGCCTTGCATGAGGCTTCAAAATCTTAGTTCCAATATGCTATCACATGTTAGACCCCCACCATATTCAATTGGTGTGGAGGCCTTTTGGCAAACATGAAACGTCAACTGACCAAGAGGAAGCATGGACACCTGAAGCAATTTGGGTTCAGTTCTATAATGGTGACCTTCCTTTTAGAGCAAGTGCCCCTATTATGGTATCAATGGGCAGAGGTACCAGATCCTGCCCCCCAAGATTCGAGACTTGTACGATGGAGTCAACTCATGCCTCGAGGAGGAATGGGTTAGCACATGCATTATCCACCACAATTTTTCGTTTTGCTAGAACACCAACTACTCATGGTGGATGACTACATTTATGCTAGCACGGATTTCAGGTGGGATCTAGATCTGCCTCTACTAGTAGGAGAACAGTGGACCAATGTAGGTAAAAACTTGTTTTTTGGATTTTTTCAAGTTTTATGATTTTTTATAGAACTGTAAAATGAAACTCAACTTATGATAAATGTGTCGATGTGGGACCAGAGAGACCACTAGGCATGTTGCTAATAACACGATGAGTTGCACATCAGATAGTGGGCGCAGAGTATGAGGAAGGGGCGGACCCCTTAGTTGAGATGGAGCGCAATCTAGAGGCGATAACTCGTGGAGTCCCAGAGTATGCCACTATCGATGATGTTCCACTACATTGGCAGAGACACATAGTGGGAGTCTCTGTGAGACTGTGTCGGCTGTTAGGCCAAGTGATGAGAGCGGTCTCATGCTATCACGAGCATTGTGCAGGCTGATAGTTTATCTAGTCTTTTTACACATTTGTAGGCTTTTGAAAGCCAAGTGTCCCAGAACACTCTATTTTTTGATATTTTGATGTAAATGCTTTGACATACGCGATATCTATTATATATATATATATATATATATATATATAATATATATATATATATATATAGATATGCATGTTTCTATTTCCTACTCATGTGTCCATAACATGATCAATTTTATAAATGACGCAAATTCCTATCAAGGACAAAATTTTCTAATGCATCTATTATTGTATTTAAATTATGTGGAATATGTTGATATGTAATGAAATCAAAATTTCTTTCCAACAATCTAACACGTAGATACATACACAATATTTGTGGATTTCTTACTGAGTAATGATTGTTTAATTCTAACACAATGAGCTGTGAATCCAACTTGACAATTAAATCCCCAATGGCAAGAGCAACTGCTTCTGATAAGAGTTCAATAAGTGCACTGTATTCAACAAAATTATTGGTTGTTCAACGAAGGCAGATTCCTTGTAAGTTAATCAACTCTCCATTATGGTCATAGAGTACCCATGCCGCGGAAGACAGATTCTGTGTGCTACGACAAGCACCATCAACAAAACCAACGTAATGGCTTGACGACATCTGCAAACCGAGTGGAACACAAGGTAAGAAGAAAAACGCATGTTTGCAAAGGGAACAAACACACACCAAAAAATTAAAAACACACACTAATGAATTAACACAGTAATGTACAAAAGTTATTACACGAATTTCATGTGTAAAAAGTTTAGATGGAATCCATTTCTTGACTCGGGTAATCAATCAACACAGAATAAAACCAGAGTTTCACTGTTGACATGACATGTAAACATCAAATCGGCCAAATAATATATTAAAACTCATAAAAGGCTCTGCCCCCATGCCCCCCGGGTGAGTGAGGGTTACGAGTCATAACATGAAAACTCCATTGCGATAATGGGAAAACGATAGAGACTCGGTGAAAGAATCTCATGAAAGGAGGTATGAAAAACTTAATCTCATGACGAGGAATAGGTGCCCCTAGTTGAAATATTTTTACAATTTTAGGGTGAACTGAAATGTCAACAGGTAGGGTTGCAGTGATGTTCCCCATATTACCCTCCGATAAGACTTGCACTAGGATAGGTGTCTGAAGTGGAGGTGTGGGATAATGAGAATTAGATGCTTCAAGACATGGAGGCATCTCATCGAGGTTAAGAAGGAAAGAAGAACGATGATGTAGACCATTCCATAGAGTTTCATCTAGAGACATGACCTCAACGATACTCTCGTCGGTGGGAAATGTCTCGTGTTGTACCTCTGAGATAATAATGGCCATCTATCAATTCCATAACATCTAAAATAATTGTTTTAGGGTTTTTGTTTAAGTTTGGAGGACCAATGAATGAAACAGATATAACACTATAATGCCTAACCTTTTGAATAATATTAATCCCAAAGTAGAGGGATGCTATAAAACTTCACACAGTGATAAAGTTTGAATAGCGGTGAGCAGAAACAAAAAATAATATGATTATTAAAATTTTCAGACAGAAAATTAAACAATCATAAGTATGAAAACCTCTGACCGATGTTTAGAAGGTTCAAGAGAATATTCTTATGCTTACAACAAGATGTTGATGATTTATTGATTCAGAGGGAACTAATAAAAAAGGACAATTCATTAATCCATTCTCTTTAATGATTATCACTTTAGAAGCTTATAGGAATAGATTGAGACACAATTATGCCTACCTAGGTATCTCTGTAAGACATAAGAATATGAAGAAAAACATAATGTGTTACTTGAAAAACTTATAGGAAACACAAATTGTATAAAACTGAATTTAGAATCCTCTACTTTGTATTAAGGGTCCAGAAAAGCTAGTACATCAAAGGTTTTCAAATGCTTCTTCAAGAGTGAACTCTCTTTCAATAGTAAACCTGGTTCAATGGTGAACAATGAACCCTTAATAACTCGAGAAGAGAGTTATTTATACAATAGTAGAACTAAGAAAATATCCTAAACTGTTTAAGGATTTATTCTAGGAAAAGGAAATATCTTCATGATAGAATATAGAGACAACTATTGAACTGCTGCTTGCTGTCCCTATTATTTAGGTTTTGCTGGATTTGGTCTTTGATATTTTGCCCTTTAAGCTGCTTGTCTATTTGATCTTCACACTGGAAGTCATATTCACTTATGACCTTTCTTATGATGCATTTTAATCTGATACTCTTTAACTGCCTCCTATGTTTAAACTTTTACTGTGTAATTTGTCTGTTTTAACATTTATTGTGTAAAATGAATTTTTCTGCTTTGTCTTTGGTTTAAATTTGATCTTCTGTTTGTACAAAAACTTCTGATAAATGAAGCCTTTTGAATAGATTTCCTAAGAATCTTGGAGTAAACGGGTTTTTAACTAGTGTCAAAACTGTTTATCTAGTCTCCTGGTCTTCTGCTAATCACCTACAAAATACAACAATTCATTAAGAAAAACACAGGTTGACAGGGAGGCCCACAATGGTTTTATTTGAGTTGAAAGGTCTGTGGATGGAGTCCGGAGCATTTTCAAGAGGTAAATAGTGGTTAAATCGATTGCAGAGGCTTAGGGTGGTGTAGGAGGGTTATACGGGTTTTACTGTGTAAACGAGCGAAAAGAGCGATAATGAGGGTTTTGGTGTTTAAACGGATAAATTTTAAAATTTAGCATGAAGTGAATAATGGATGGTTTTACTGTACACGTGGGAGCGGTTTCAGAGGCTCATCACACCACTTTTGCCTGTGGGGTGGTTTTTCTCCGAGGGCACACGAGTTAACATGGGAATGACACGTAACCACAAGGGGCCCAAGCAAAACCATGAATCTCACGTGCTCTTGGGCCTTTAAAGATCGAAGATTGGGAGCATGCGATATGGATATGGATTGTTAGATCTGGGAGCAGGTGATCGGACGGCTATCGCGCGGTCGAGATACATGGAGGGAGCAGGCGCAGAGATTAGTAGGCCAGGGGAATAATTACAAAGGATTTGTAATTTTTTAATGAATAAAGTGCATGTTTAAAGTATAATGTGATGGGTTTAATAAAGTGGGATTGGGGTTAAAACATGGCGGATATGAGTTAAACGGGTATATTGGTGGAGTTAACTTTATAAAGCGGAGGTAGACCAAACTTAGGCTTAAAGGGGTTTTATGGGTTTTTTAGGGAAATCACAAGGGAAATTAATATTTTCAAAGGGGAAAGGGTTTCACACTAGGGAAAAGGGGTTTTTAGGTAGGGGAATGAGTTTGGAGGGTAAATTGCTAGGAAAATGTGTGAAACCAAGGGAAAGGGTGAAAATGAAGGGAAGATGAGGAAATGAAGAGATGGTTAGGAAATTAGTAATTATGTAGTGGGGGGTGAAATGAAATGAAGGGAACTTAACCAAATCAACTTGTGAACATCTTTTCACTTTCATAACTGCTCTTACACACTGAAACACATGATCAAGCATGGTAAATTTACTTCTACAACTTTTCTTCTACCTACCCATTTACTTACCCTAACACTTTCTCTTCACTTAATTGGGTGCATTTAGGCTAGCAGACCCTTCTCCTTCCTTTTTCTTTTGAGAAACAAACTATCTAATTCTAACCTTATAACATCCAAGGGCTCAGATTAAATTGATGAGCTCCTTATTACTTTCTACCTAACTACTGACCTGCCAAGATTAAGCAGTTTGGCTAGATCTTTATCCTCTAACTATAAACATGAAATTTAAAGCATGAATTAGTCAAGATTAAACTATTTGACTGTCATGGGTTGTGGAATTTATGACAAGATTCACACAACCATTATTTTGCATAATAAAGTAAAAGTAGTGGCACTTGGACTTGCACACTTTCAAAGTTTATTGTTTTTTGCTTTTTTCTCTAACCTAACATTTTATTTTTGCCTCCATTTTTTAGGGCATATATTCTGACATTTTCTTAGATATGGACATGTTATCAAGATATTCCCTAACATTTTTTATTCATTATTATTTTTGTCCATATCCTAGCTTAACATTTTTTGAAAAATATTTTCATTTTTTGACTAATTGATTATAACTTACCAAAACCAAAAATGCTACAACATTGGCTCCAATTGGGGACTGCTTTCTCCTGTAGAATGCAGAGAACCTACAGATCCATGTGCCTTCTCCTCGGGCTATGGAGTCTTTTGCTGTAAAAAATCACACTGACAGCTTGAAAAGTAAAAGAAACAAGAGTTTTTACAATGGTAGTAATGAAATCTACTTCAACTTCTCAGTACAGAATGTAATGTTTGAGAAACCTTCCATTTATAGGGTAAGTGGAATATAGCCCCTCAAGATTTTGTAGTACAAAAGTGTTGTTTCCCTTCACTTCAGCAATTGCTAAAGGTCCAAACCCCAGGTTGTCAAACTTGCCATGTTTTCCCTTTTCTCCTCTCTTGGAATCCCATCTTAGAACCAGGTCACCTTCCTTGAAGTCCCTTTCCCTGGATCTTCTGTCAAACAGGCATTTCATCTTACTCTGTTACTTTTTCAATTTGTATTGAACTTCATCTCTATTTTCATTTATTTCAATAATTTGATCTATTCTTCTTGAAAAATCATCAGGTTCGTTTGTTGAATCCTGCAGGAATTTCAAAACAGGGAAGGCCAAATTGGTAGGGAAGATTGCATCTTTCCCATAAACTAACTAGAAAGGAGATTTTCTAGTAGATCTCTTTGGAGTAATTCTATTGCCCATACTACATAAATTAAATGAGATTTCCTACTCTTTTTATGATCTGCTAGAGTCTTTTTTATTACCTTTACCAGACTTTTATTGGAGGATTGTGCAAGGCCATTATCTTGTGGATAGTATGGAGTAGAATGATGTAACAAAATCTGATATTTCTGGCAAAAATCAATAATTTTAACATTGGAAAAATCTACTGCATTATTAGTGACAATTTTAGTTGGGCAACCAAATCTATATAATATGTTCTCTTCAATAAATTTGATTACTACTGAATCAATGGCATTTCTCATTGGAATTGCTTCCACCCATTTAGTGAAATAGTTTTTTGCAGTAAGGATCTAGCTATGTTGATTACTTGAAGTGGGATGAATCTCTCCAATAAAATCTAATCTCCATTGGCTAAAAGGTTCTGAGACTATTATTGGAGCCAGTGGAAGAGTTGCTAATTTTTACTTACCAACAAACATTTGTCAAGGAACACAACTTCTGACCTTTACTCCTACTTGTAAGAACAATGTTGGCCAATAAAATCCTCCACTTAATATCTTATATGCTGTTGCTCTCCAAGCATAATGTCCTCTACAAAATCCTGTATGAAACTGGTCAATGATTCCTTTAGTTTCTGATTCTGTTAAACATAATAACAAAATATTTAGTGGGTCTTTCCAGTACAAATTTGCATTTATGATACAGTACTTGATTGCTTTCAGTTTGAGTGTTTTACACTGGCTTTTTGAGAATGATGCTGGACATTCAAAATGGATCAAGAAATTTACAATATCTTGGTACCAATCCGACAATAGAAATTTTTCATCAATGTGTAAAGGGTTGATCTGATTTGAAGGTAAAGGTTCTTGTGGTTTATTTTTTTCAGGATGAAGGGAAGTTTCTTGTGGATTCTCCTCTTCTGCAAGGACAGAAGGTTCTTGTGTATTCTTCTTCTCTGAAGTTTGGGAAGGTTCTCGTGGATTCTTCCCTTGTATCTCTAAAATAGAATTGATTCCGAGCACTTTACAGTTGGATTCAGCTAGAAGCTTAGCTAATCCTTGGGCTTTTACTAGCTTTGTATTTTTGATAGTTAGATCAAAACTCCAGTATTTGATTGATCCATCTACCTCTCTTTCCATCAGTGTCTGATTGAGTTAAAACAATTTTCACAGCACTGTTAGGAACATAACCAGTAATAGGAGAATGTAGGACATACATCCTGAATGATTTCAAGTCTTGAATAAGGGCATAGGCTTGATTCTCAATTAAGTCATACTTAAGATTGACATATCTCATAACCTTACTGAAAAAGGTTATGGGTTGGTCATGGGAATCTTCATTCTTTTGTAGTAGAACAACAACAAGGTTGTTTCTGAGGCAAAGGAAAAGATACTGAATAGTTTAGTGTAATCAGGGCTGGCCAAAGTGGGAGCTTCAAAGATAGCTTTCTTGATCTGATCAAAGGCATACCTGGACGAGATAGTCCATTTAACTTCATGATCCTTTCGGAGCATGTCAATTATATATTTTACAATCTTAGCATAATTTGGGATGAATCTCCTTAAAAAATTAATCTTGCCTAGAAAAGCTTGAATCTCCTTGTTGTTTCTAGGTAAGGTCAATGTTTCAATGGCAGACACATGCTTGGGATCAATCACCACTCCTTCTTTTGAAATTATATGGCTTAGCAGTTTTCCTTCTTTGATAGCGGATAGAGACTTTTTAGGGTTCAATGATATTCCATATTTTCTACACCTGTCAAAAACCTTCATCAAGTGCTTTAGATGTTTCTGATCAGATTTAGAAAAAAAAAGTTATGTCATCAAGATAAATAACCACAAATTTATTTACTTGACCCACAAAAGCTACATCCATAGCTCTCTGAAATTTTGCTCCAACATTGGTTAAGCTAAATGGCATCCTAGCATACATGAATGTACCCAAGGGTGTAGTAAAGGATGTCTTCTCTTTGTCTGTTGAATCAACATTTACCTGATTATAGCCTGAAAAACCATCAAGCATAGAAATTCTTTGTTCTCCTGAAACCATTTGAAGTAACTGATCCATTTTGGGCAAAGGATAGTTATCTTTTAATGATGATTTGTTCAAATTTTTAAAGTCCACATAGAGTCTAATTTCTCCATTCTTCTTTCTAACAGGAACTAAATTGGCAACCCAATTAGAATATCTAAGAAGGAGAATGATCTGGGAATCTAGCATTTTCTTAATTTCCTTTTCTACAGTTGGTAGAAGTGCTGGATTGATCCTCCTAAGCTTTTGTTGATAAGGAACTGCTTCAGGCTTTAAAGGAATCTTATGCTATATTAATGAAGTATCATAGGTTTTTAGATCAGCATAGGTCCATGCAAAAACATCCTTATAAGTTTGAAGTAGCTTATGATATTGAGCTTTGATCTCATGATCTAGAGATGCACAAATTTTGATGTTTTTAATATCATCATTAGTTCCATTATTAATTTCTTCTATGTCATCTTGTGAAGAAATGGACTGAGGGTTTCTGAGGACATCATTTCGATCAAACAATTTTTCTAAAGGAATGAGGCCTTTGGGAATAAAATTGTTAGGCAATTGAATAATGTCATGATCAACAATTTTTGAATTGAAATTTGAAGTATCATTTCCATCTGTATTTTCATCTATTTCTATTCTATCTTCATCAATTTGTAGAACTAAAAAATCATCTATAACTTGAAGAAAAGATTTCAAATGTTCATCATCTTCAAATATCTACCTGTGTTTTAGATTATCTGGGATGGATGGTCTATACTTGACTTTTATTTGATAGAGTACATTGGTTTGATCAGGAATTTTAAATGAACTATGAGAAACAGCTAAGGCATCTGCATGAATATTCTGATCTCTTGGAATATAAGTCAAATTAAAATCATCAAAGAAGTTTTCAACTGAATCCCAAACCTCATTTCTTTAAGACCTAAGTCTAGGATGCTTAGTCTGACAAATATTTCTCACTTGTTTGACAATAAGTTCTGAATCAGTAAAAACACTTAGGTTTTGAACCTTTAAGCTTTTGGCTAACTACAGTCCTAAAGGAAAGCTTCATATTCAGCCACATTATTGGTAACTTCGAAGTCGAGTTTGCATGATTGGGTGATATTTTCTTTTTTCTGGTGAAATTAAAACTACCCCATCTCCTGCCCCATCTTTTGTACAAGAACCATCAAAAAATAGTTTTCATACATCAGTTTGATTTGGTGCAGGAATTTCAATTACATCTTCTATTTTAACTTGTGTTTCATGTATTTGGTTTGAAGAGAGTTGAAAGCAACCAAAATCCTGATCAATTGCATAAATGGGATGGTTCCTTGGCTGGCCAGTTTTGCAAACAGTGTGCACAAATCTTACCTCTCTATATGACCTTAGTTGTTCTCCACCATAAACTGGAATAATGGCATAAGACATATCCATTTGAAGAGTTCCCCCTAATTTGGCACAACAAGACCTTGAAAGGAGCATTCCAAATTTGGGAGGGATATCTGTGACAACTATATCAAGCACTACACTTTTCATTGGAATTTGGGCAAGGGTGACTATTAAATCCTTAATCAATCCTAAATAGGGCGCCCTTTTAGAATCAAAGGTGTACAAGTCTTGATAGGATCTAGTTATGTCAAGTTTCAAATGGTCCATGATAGTTTTTGGCATGAGGTTATGTGATGCTCCAGAATCAAGCATACAATTATATAACATGGAATCATTTTTCCTAAGAGTTCCATAGAAAGGAGGCACTATTTCATCTATCATATTTGAGCTAGGACCAAAGACAACTGCTAGTTTTTCATCCTACAGACTAATGATATCACTTTCAGCATCAACCGAGGTGTTTTGTATCCATTTGGAGACTTGATTTTTATACCCAGTGTTTTTAGAAAGTTCTGAAAGTGGAATTGGGACTTTAACTCTTTCTAACTCTTTTTCAACATTAAATGTAGTCAAAGCATTTTTATCAATTTGAATAGTATGAGTTGACTAATTTAATGGTTGAATAACAATTGTTTGAGTTTCAACAACTTTGGTACGAGGTTCAATTATTGGAGTCTCCTTAGGAGGTCTTCTAGGGCTAGGTCTAGGCCTAAGATCATATCTCTTGTTCAACTCTACAATTAAAAATTTAGAGAAGGCATGGTATTTAGAAACCTGTGAGGATTCTTGATCTTCTTGAACCTGATTTTGTTGTGAGATAGGAATCATAACTGCTTGATTAGAAGAAGTATCCATGTTATTGATATCTTCAGTAATAGTCATAGTATTTTCATCAGGTTGTTGGTCATCTATTAGTAAAGGAGTGGGAACTTGCTGATTATTACTAGGTTTATGAAGAATTTGTAATTGTGGATCTATACTAACCTTGATTTTGATTTTGGGGTCTAGTAACTATTTGTTGAACTGTCCTAGGTTGAGTCCCAATCTTGGAAATTCTATTGGATAGATTTATAAGAAGAGAAGTTATTTCATCTATTTTAGAATCTTCAGTTTTAGTCTTAGAAGTACTAGAGGAACTAGAGGCTTCTTGAATAGATTTGAGTTTTTTTGGGCCTTTTCCTCTTTAGCTTTGAAGGAAGTCGAAGAAACCCTATTTGATTCCACCTCTATATCATTTTTTTGCATATATTTAAGAGTTCTTGAAGTTCTCTCTCTTAGTATTACAAAAAAATCATCGTCAAAGGCTTTAGAAAACCTAGACTTTGCTGTTGCTACAGGGGGTTTAAAATTAGGGGGCATCTTATGATAAAGTTTAATGAACCTTTTGATAAAATCTAATACAGGTTCAACAAAGTTTCTTTTAGGTTCTTCAAACTCAGTTAGAAAGTAAAGAGGATATTTCTTTACACCCCATTGGTTTTTAAATATGTTTGTAAGTGCTTCCCAATTTCTAATGAAATTTACAGGTAACTACCTAAACCAGATTCTTACATTTCCTTTAAGTGACTGTAAAAACAATCTCATGTAAACATTTTCTTGTTCGATATTCATATTGTCTACAAAGTCTAGAAAATCTTGAAGATGGTCCTCAGTAGTGGGACCAGTTTCTCCATTATACCTAGGAAGGTATTTCAAATATCCAGTTGGTAATGCATCGAGGTTAGCAGGTAAGACTAAAGTTGCATATCTAACCCGTAAAATAGGTTGGAATTCCATAGTAGAACGTGGTGTATGAGGTGTTTATGTGGATGAAGAAGAAGAAGATGAAAAAGAGGAAGAAGAAGGTGATTGAGGGGGTGTATGACTATGTGGAGGTGAAGAAGGAGGGGGTCTCCTGAATAACTTTAAAGGAGTCTTAAGAACTAACTTTGGGACCTATGAAGGAATACCGTCTTTTGTTTCAAAAAGTGGATTTGTATATACAGAGATGGTCTCTTCAAGTTGTTCAGAAGTAAAAGGGAATGAATAAGTGGTAGGGGATATGAAATCTGTGGTTTTGTATTCAGGTAAATACCCAAGTCAGACTCAATTTTAGGTGAACCTGGTGGTAGAGGGGGTTCTGGATGCTTTTCAAAAGAATGAATAAGGAAATCTAAATCTAAATCAACTCCCCTATCTAATAGTTCAGAAAACCTAAGAGGTATTTGTGTCAAATCAGGATCAGATGGAATATTACTAAAAGGATCAAATGATACTAACTCTTGAGACTGCAAGGCAGAATAGGAAGAAGAAGATGGTTGTTGCCTCCTTTTAGAATTGGCTTTTCTTAGAATTTTTTTAGGATTTGACAGAGGCTTAACTAAGTCAGATTCTGAATGAGATCTGGTGTGCTTATAGGCTGCCAGTTTGGGCTAGTGGAGTCGTTAGGTGAAAGATTTTAACCTTTCTAGACCTTTAATCACCTTAAAGGAATAGAATAAATATCGTTGTCCTAGGAAAAATGAATGGAATTTGAATCCTCGGCAATGGCGCCAATTTGATGTTGTACCTTTGAGATAATAGTGGTCAGCTATCAATTCCAAAGCATCTAAAATAATTGTTTTGGGGTTTTTGTTTAAGTTTGGAGGACCAATGAATGAAATATATATAACACTATAATGCCTAACCTTTTGAATAATATTAATCCCAAAGTAGAGGGTTGCTATAAAACTTCACACAGTGATAAAGTTTGAATAATGATGAGCAGAAACAAAAAATAATATGATTATTATAATTTTCAAATAGAAAATTATACAATCATAAGTATGAAAACCTCTAACCAATGTTCAGAAGGTTCAAGAGAATATGCTTATGCTTACAACAAGATGTTGATGATTTATTGATTTAGAGGGAACTAATTAAACAGACAGTTGATTAATCCATTATCTTTAATGATTATGACTTTAGAAGCCTATAGGAATAGATTGAGACACAATTATTCCTACCTAGGTATTTCTGTAAGACATAAGAATATGAAGAAAAAATAATGTGTTACTTGAAAAACTTACAGGAAACACAAACTGTGTAAAACTGAATTCAGAATCCTCTGCTTTGTATTAAGGGCCCAGAAAAGCTAGTACATCAAAGGTTTACAAATGCTTCTTCAAGAGTGAACTCCCTTTCAATGGTCAACCTCGTTCAATGGTGAACAATGAATCCTTAATAACTCGAGAAGAGGGTTATTTATACAATAGTAGCAATAAGAAAGTATCCTAAACTATTTAAGGATTTATTCTAGGAAAAGGAAATATCTTCATCCAAGAAGATAGAGACAACTATTGAACTGCTTCTTGCTGTCCCTGTTATTTAGGTTCTGCTGGCTTTGGTCTTTGATATTTTGCCCTTTAAGCTGCTTGTCTGTTTGATCTTCACGCTGGAAGTCATATTCACTTATGACCTTTCTTATGATACATTTTAATATGATGCTCTTTGACTGCCTCTTCTGTTTAAACTTTTACTTTGTAATTTGTCTGTTTTAACATTTACTGTGTAAAATGGCTTTTTCTGCTATGACTTTGGTTTAAAATTGATCTTCTGTTTGTACACAAACTTCTGATAAATGAAGCCATTTGAATAGATTTCTTGAGAATCTTGGAGTAAACGGGTTTTAAACTAGTGTCAAAACTGTTTATCCAGTCTCCTGGACTTCTGCTAATCCCCTGCAAAATACAACAATTTATTAAGAAAAACACATGTTTACAGGGAGGGCCACAATGGTTTTATTTGAGTTGAAAGGTCTGTGGATGGAGTCCGAAGTGTTTTCGAGAGGTAAACAATGGTTAAATCGATTGCAGAGGCTTAGGGTGGCGCAGGAGGGTTATACAGGTTTTACTGTGTAAACGGGCGAAAAGAGCGATAGTGAGGGTTTTGGTATTTAAATGGTTAACTTTTAAAATTTGGTGCAAAGTGAATAGTGGATGGTTTTACCATAGGCGGGGGAACAATTTCGGAGGCTCATCACACCACTTTTGGCCGTGGGGTGGTTTTCTCCTAGGGCACGCGAGTTAACATGGGATGACACGTAACCACAAGGGGCCCGAGCAAAACCATGAATCTCGCGTGCTCTCGAGCCTTTAAAGATTGGAGATCGGGAGCGCGCGATATGTCTATGGAGTGTTAGATCTGGGAGTAGCTAATCGGATGGCTATCACATGGTCAAGATACACGGAGGGAGTAGGCGCGGAGATTAGCGGGCCCGGGGAATAATTACAAAGGATTTGTAATTATTTAATGAATAAAGTGCGTGTTTAAAGTATAATGTGATGGGTTTATTAAAGTGGGACCCGGGTTAAAACATGGCGGATATGAATTAAATGGGTATATTGGCGGAGTTAGCTTTATAAAGCGGAGGTAAACCAAACTTAGGCTTAAAGGGGTTTTATGGGTTTTTTAGGGAAATCACAAGGGAAATTAATATTTTCAAAGGGGAATGGGTTTCACACTAGGGAAAAGGGGTTTTTAGGTAGGGGAATGAGTTTGGAGGGTAAATTGCTAGGAAAATGTGTGAAACCAAGGGAAAGGGTGAAAATGAAGGGAAGATGAGGAAATGAAGGGATGATTAGGAAATTAGTAAGTATGTAGTGGGGGGTGAAATGAAATGCAGGGAACTTAAACAAATCAACTTGTGAACTTGTTTTCACTTTCATAACTACTCCTACACACTGAAACACATGATCAAGCATGGTAAATGTACTTTTGCAACTTTTCTTCTACCTACCCATTTACTTACCCTAACATTTTCTCTTCACTTAATTAGGTGCACTTAGGCTAGCAGACCCTTTTCTTTCTTTTTTCTTTTGAAAAACAAACTATCTAATTCTAACCTTATAACATCCAAGGGTCCAGATTAAACTGATGAGCTCCTTATTATTTTCTACCTAACTACTGATCTGTGAAGATTAAATAGTTTGGCTAGATCTTTATCCTCTAACTATAAACATGAAATTTAAAGCATGAGCTAGTCAAGATTAAACTATTTGACTGTCATGGGTTGTGTCATTTATGACAAGCTGCACACAACCATTATTTTGCATAATAAAGTAAAAGTAGTGGCATTTGGACTTACACACTTTACTAGTTTATTGGGTTTTGCTTTTCTCTCTAACCTAACATTTTATTTTTGCCTCCATTTTTTAGGGCATCTATTCTAACATTTTATTTGATATGGACATGCTATCAAGATATTCCATAACATTTTTAATTCATTATTCTTTTTGTCCATATCCTAGCTTAACATTTTTTGAAAAATATTTTCATTTTTTGACTAATTGATTCGAACTTACCAAAACCAAAAATTCTACAACATCTCGTTCAAAGGATCCAAAGAATCCAAAGAACCAAGCCAAGGAGATGGCAGACAAGTGTCCATGTTCATACTAAAAATAATATGACTTTTTGAAGCAGCCATCAAAGCCCAGACAATTTCTTGATAATGTTTCTCCAATGGACTTAAAGGCATAACATCGCCAAATGAATCAATTTGATTAGCGGTAGGGGTAATCCAAGGATTCGTAGATTCCGAGATCATATTGACTAAATGAACATTCAGAGGTGGGAGAGTAAAAGTACCTGTTAAGGCAGAGTCTTTGAAGAGACCCGCCCCCATGCTCTCGTAAGTAATCTTAGTATTTCCCATGTAAGGAACGTTGTCGTTCGATGAACCAGAAGAAAAGAAGGAAAGTTGATCAACAATGACTATTTTTCCTTCATGAGGAAAACAAAGCACACAGAACAAAGAAGACACCACATAAAACATGGCGTGGGTCCAACTTTGCCCGAGAAGAAGGTTGAAGTTGATATTTGCATCTACAACTTCTACTTCTAATTTAATAGTCTTTCCTTCTAATGTAATCGACAAACTCGTGAGAATATCGTAAGGACGTGAGCCTCTGCCATCAAAGGCTTCCAAGGTGTTCAAAGACTGGTTAAGAGAAGGAGAGCCAATGGATTTCCAACACGAAACTGACATGATGCAGGTAGAGACACCTTCACCAATAACCATATGATGGATTATGTTTCCTTTGATAAGGACCTATATCAGAAATGCAATCTGATGAGGAAGACGAGGCACATGATTTTCTAGATTGAAAGTAATCAGACTCGAATCAGAAGGATCAATAACACCTATGGTAGACAATAGTGACTTCCGCTGCGTTGGACAGGATTGGAGAACCTCCAAGGCAGACATCGCCGAAGGTGCCTGAGCTAAATCTTCAACAATATTGTAATGTTGCGCATATGTAGCATTCAGATTTAATGATAACTTTCGGTGAACACCTTTGGGAGGTGATCGAATGACAAACTCACTGTTAGGGTGCTCGATATGGAGTGGACTAGAACTGGATGGAGTAGAAGTATAAGGAATATCAATAGCTTCTTTCTTTGGCATCTGCTTAGGCATGGTTTGATAGTCCTTAGTTCTAGTAATGATCGAGATAGGTGATGAACCTTGCATCATGAACACTTGGGAACCTGAGGAAGCAAAGGATTGCAATTAGTCTACCAACTACGTCTACTGTGATGGAAAGGGCTCTTTTATGACAACTGTAGCCCCTTTCAACAAGCATTAACTTCAGAACATCGGGGACAATCTTTAGTGTAATTATCCTCCTCACAAATGAGGCAAGGATATTTCGGCTTTGTTCTAGAAGCATCATTAGCAGATGATTTAGGAGGGTCCTGTTTTGGGGCATCAAATTTGGCCTTACCCTTGACCTTCTTTTTACCTTTAGAGGCCTTATCTGTTGCGGTAGGCTAAACAGCATGTACCTCAGAGGTTTTACTTGGACTGGATGAATTTTTTAAGGGATTATTAGAACCAGTGTTTGAGATAGATTTCTGCTTTGAAGAAGCTTTCACGAAAGTCTGAGACACAGAACCAATTACACCGTCAACAGGTGGTGTATCCAAAGACTTTGATGCTATTAGATCCGATGATGGTCTCGGAGTATCAGGTAACATATCGTACAGTGTGCCAGATTTTGAATAGACCAAGTCTAAGTACTGGGCACATACGATAGCTTGCCCTTCAGTAACACATGCACCCATATTTATGTCCTTAGAAATATTGTTAATGAACGATTTTGTGAACCATTCTGTCAACAACTCATCAGTAACCTCAAATTTAATGAGGCGATGCCGATGTCTCCATTCATGGATATGATTGGAAATGTGGGTCACAGTGTCTTGCTCAAGGGAGGTAAGCAAATGAATGCCAGTTTCATATCGATCTGGAAATTGAAAATGAGTAAGGAAAGCCATAGCAAAAGAGTTGTAGTCACCATAGGTACCTCGAGGCAACTTGATATACCATTTAGCGGCAACACTTGTGAGAGTTCTCTGAAATAGTGGAAGACAAATAGAATCATTGACATACGAATTGGAGGAGCACCAGAGGTGATAGGTCATCACATGGGCTTGCGGGTCCTCCTTATCTTTTCCCTAGAATTTGGGGAAATCTCTCAGAATTTTCATTGGAACTAGAGGCCATTAAGGTGAATGAAGAATGGGATCATTCGTGAGCCTCGAGACATCAGGCAACTCCAATGTATCCAAGAAAGGAAATTGTGTGTTAAACGACATATAGGGCCTTTGAGGAGGCCCAAAATGCGGAGTCCATCCTTGTTGGTAATGATTTTTCCCCCACAGTGGAGGATTTTGTCCATACCAGACCTAATTTTGTCCCCATTGAGGGTTCCCTTGACAATAAGTTGGATTTGGTCCACGATAGGCTTGATATTGTCCTACCATAGGCCACTAATAAGCATTGTATGTGACATACGGACTATATGGTTGTTGAACCTAATGACCCTGGACGTAAGGAGATTGACCCTGTTGATGTAGAGGTTGACCTTGGCCTTGCAAAGGCTGACCTTGCTGATACACATATAAAGCTTGTTGCTGCCAAGGTTGACCTTGTTGCTACAAAGGCTGACTTTGGTGTTGTAAAGGTTGACCTTGCTGCTGCAAAGGTTGTCCTTGTGAGGACAGAGGTTGAGAATATTGCTAAAAAAACTAAGTTTGCGGATGCAAAGGTTGCTGCAATTGCGACAAAGGTTGCCCCTACTGCTGTAATAGTTGTCCTAGTTGCTGTAATGCTTGACCCTACTGCAAAGATTTCCCTTGCTGCTGTGAAGGTTACCCTTGTTGCTACAAAGGTTGTCCTTGTTGTTGCAAGGGTAGCTGGAGAGTTCCTTGGGTTATACCCTGAGGGTATTAATAGTTCCTAAATTGAATCTGGCCATATCCACCAAGAATAGCGGATTAACCAGGCTAAACATAAATTCTTGCTTGAGGAATGTAAGACTGATTAACCAAGGTTTCTAAACCATATGGGACATAAGCCTGTTGGAGTGGAACCTAAGCCATATAAGGCTACTGATATTAGACGTGACCTGACTCGAATGGACCAGTAGGATTAGGAATAACACCATAATAAGGTTGGTTAACTCCAACCATGTGAGTTTGTAATCCACTCACATTGGTTTTGCTTGACACAGGAGGAGTATTCGGATCTTTCCCCCAGGTGGTGGCACATTCTATCCACTTGATGGAGGGGTAGAAGAACTTACTGAAGCCTGACCTGAAATAGTTGGTTGAACTGGAAGGGTCGGTTGAAACGACAAGACAGGCTATGACAGAATGGTAGGTTGAACAGGAACTGAGGTGAATGCAGTTTTAGAGAAGTTCGAGAGGCCGTGTTCGGAATGAACGAACCTAATGTAGGCATAGCATTAAAAAAACAAATGGGGTTTTGATACAATGACGAGGCACTAGGAGTACCTGAAACTAACTGAGCTAAGGTGGTATAACCTTGTGGCAACATAGGTCCACTAGTTTAAGGAAAGGTGAGTGATAGCACTCTTCTTGTATAAGGAAAGCCTTCTGGAGGAAATTCATATCCTTGCTCATCATCAACATGAGGAGTATGGGTAGCGGAAACTTTCGAATGACCCAAAGAAGAGGTTGGGATTTCACCTTCTGACTCCATAGATGGAAACAATTGGTGACGAGGAACCTAAGATGTATGAGGAGATAACTCCAAAGGAATACTAGGCCGATCGTAGGGACTATAAGGGCGCTGAGGAGATATCACAACAGAATCAAACAATGGATTTGACGAATAGACAACAAGCCTCTGTGGAATTTTAGGAGTTTGTAGACTCTCAGGGGTCTGAATAGGATTATCAGAGGTATCTAGATCAGATTCTTGAGGTGACCAAGAATTTGATGGATGTGGATGAGAAGACAAAGGTTGGATGCTTGGAATAAGTCCAAGTTCAAAACCTTGATCCTCAAGTGACAGGAAGTTTTGGATGAACTCCTTGAGAGGACCCTTTAGTATCAGACAATGAAGGGGAACTATGAGATGAACTCAATGGTTCAGCCACGATGAATTCCTCTTAAAAGCAAAAAAGGAAAGGGGATTCGTTTAGGGCTTTTAACAATCTTGAAATTAACAGGGAATTACTTAATATTGGTCCAAGAGGCAACCACTCGGGTTCGACATGTTTATCGTATGTAGTAATTTTTAGAAACAAAAACTTTGCCTTTTCATATTTTAAGAGTTGAGAAAAGGATGAAAAGGTGACTCTAGTCACTTTCAAAGATTTAGCGATCTTGGAAGGACAAGTTGCTCGATGATCTTTTCAAATTTAAAGAGTAAAAAAAGACTGAAATGACTGCTCAGGTGAATCTAGGTAAAAGGAGTACCAAGTAACCATGAACTGCAATATACACCTCAGCAAATAAATTTACCAAGGACTTGACGTACATGTGGGAAATATCCTTGAATGCTATGTTCAGTGTATCACGTCTACAGGGTGACAGACTCGACTTCCTATGGATAAAGGTTTGCAACCTATGGGGGTCTCCCTTTATATATGCGACAATACGGGGCACACAAGTCCGTGCTAGCGCTATCTAATGCCAAAACGAATGATAGCTGCTAAGTTTTAAAGAAACTGGAACACGTCTCTAGCCTAGATCACTAAATATGAATGTTAATGTTTCAAATGATCCTTAGATTAATTGATAGATTTTAAAGTTGATCTTGGAATCATGTTTCAATTTCAAGGCCTTAACGATGTTACTTGTTCCTAAAATGAAAACTAGATGATGAAATGAAATCATTCAATTCAATGAAAGCTATCTATGTAGGGAAGAAGATCACTCAAGTCATGCATCAAACCAAATGCAATAGTGCATCCATAACGATCTTCAAGTGCTAAATGAAAAATATGAAATCTAATCTTTCATATGATAAGAAATTGCAATGCCAAACAAACCTTAAAGCAAAATCTACATTAAGGTATAATGATGATTTTTCTCTTTTCAAAATGAAACCAACGTAATCTAGTGAAAAAGTAAAAGAGAATGCAAGAAAACTAACAAATATGAAAATCTCTTTCACATTAATGATTTGAATGCAATTCAAAAATGCTTCGAAAACAATGAAAAGATAAACAATTTCACTTTCACTTTTCGAAACACAAAATTCAAAGCAAACGCTTCCTTTTGATTCCAATGAGGCAATCAATTTGTAATCTATTGTTTATCAAATGAAGCTTATGAAACTTTCACAGTATCTATTAATGAAAAAACTTAAGACACAAGAACCAAAAGTGATCTGCAAAGGATGTCTGAACACACAAGGACTCTTTAACACATGAAGTTGATCTTTGATCTCTGATGGGAAGACCAATGAGTGGACGAAGGTTGACCTAGAAGACCTAGAAACCCTACAAGGCTAATCAAACTTCAAGCACACTCGAACCAAGTTAAAATGTAATTGCAATCAGACAATAAGGGAGTCAACCAAAATCACACTAGTAAATCATTGGGAGAAGGCCAACAAAACTGAAAATAAGAAGACAACCCCTAAATTTCTTAATTTTCTGCAATCATCACACCTATCAGGAGGAATGTAGCGATCATCACTACTGTAATCAACAAAACTGTGATATCATCACGAATATCAGGGTAAAACCCGTGATGGTCGAGAAAAACAAAAGAACAAACTCAAAATCTTCAAGAACAACTCAAATTAACAACCTTTAGGCATCTACCAAAAAGTGACACTGACTATAGACAAGCAATAAAGTCTAAAAATGAATGGTTGATCAAACTCGTCAAAAGACAAAGTGAAGGAATGGAAGGAAAGGGTCATAGGTTCCCTAGTGGAGTCACCATTTTGTTGACAAGGTTAATCCCAATGAGTGGGTCTAGCAACTGAAGTGACAATCAACTAGACATCTTCCTAGGTTATAATTGAAATGTAGAATGAAAGAGATGACCCACCTCGTTCGGACGCTATTTCGATTTCCTTTGTTGAGGGCCTTGAATTGTTTGTGTCACGGACTTGTTATTTCTTCTCTCAGTGCTTATGTACCCGCACAAGTGATCAAGAGACAACAAAGCATGCCAAAGCCAATAGCAAATCCAATAACAACCTACTTAACTAATCAAGGAATGTCGAGCTAATACATACATGAACATATATATTTTGGGAAGATGAACCAGCAATTGTATATTATTTAATGAATAAAGGGAAGCTTACAAAGATAGCCTTGATGTTGAAAGGCTCTCCTTGAGTGGTAATCCAAGTCCAGGCCAAGAAACTCTCCAAACACTCCTCCAAGTCTAATGAATAACCTCTAAGCACAAGCTCAGCATAGGGGTGAAAATGGACATAGAACAACCATTTGGGAAAGGGAGAAGAGGAATTTATAGGTTGGGAGAGGGAGTTAGGACTCCTCCAAAGATAGGATTAGGCCCACATCTCAAGGAGGTAACTCATAGAGATAAGACAAAGAGGTCAAAATGGGATGATTCGACCTCATCTATGCGAAACCACTTCCATCTCGCCGCTCTGGAAGCTTCTAGATCACGAAGCTTCTCACCCTCTTTGGGAAAATTACCTTTTTGGGATCATTGTGGGTATGCAATGGAATAGAGTTATGCCATCATGGGTCAAACACTGTGCAACAGGCGATCATCATGGTTTTAAGCTTCATAAGAGAGATGACTCTCATTTTAGGGTTTTAATAGCTATTTCTTCAGGGAAAGCTCAAGACATTTTCCAAGAAAAGTTAAAGGAGGGATCTGAGATGTATACATGGATGAGTATACTATATAATGGTCATGTTTTGAGTACTTCGGGGTATGTCACAGGGAAGTGTAGGAGGTGTGACAAAACACTGTGTAATAGGGGTCCACATTCACGGTTCCACGCACCTTTGGAACTATGATTTTTGACAGTGTATACATTGTCAAATAACGAGGATCTATCCAACACTATTGGTCTAATTAACACCTCGACCTTCAATGAAGCCATGAGGGGAGAGGTCTGCATCAACATCATGGCATTGAATACAGAGAGATTCCAAGATGTTATGGTCTGAACTGCTATCTAGCAAAGAGTTTTGTAGAGTGAGGCCATAATTGGCCAAAATTTTGACTAACTTGTTGGCATCTAGGTGGACATGAGAGAGGAGAGGGGCATAAATCCAAGTTAATAGATTTTCTATGTGAAAACACAATATTCTAGTCTCCAATTTTTGATTGTTTTGGGAGGATCTGAACCATATTTTATCTTTCGAAAAATGTTGATAATGGTTTTTGAATCTCCTTTAATTATGAGTTTTTGGAAGAACTTTCTTATGATGATATGAAGACCTTGTTTGAGCACCCATATTTTTGTTACAATTTTGGTAGTATGACCTATGGAGCCAACATATATGTGGATAATTTGACCAGTTGTGTTGCAAAAGTCTCCCCCATAACTAGTAGGTCCTAGATTTCCTTTTGAGGCCCTGTCAAAATTGAGTTTGATGAAATCTACAGGAGGGGAGGGGGGGACCAAGTGGAGGGGATAGAAGTAAAAAGGGGAGGTAGGTACAAAGCATGCAAGGAGAGATGAGAGGAGAGTCCGAGGGAGGAAATAATAAGTTTCTTTGGTGGGTTACAATCCTGGTATTTTTTAGTCCGAGAGAGAGAGAGAGAGAGGATGGATTCCCTCAGGTTACTCAGAGTGAGATGCAGGGATTGATAGGGGAGAGGATACATTTATGAAGACTCACTAATTCCTTTATTTCTAGGTGTTCTAGAGGAGGAATCTAGGTCACAAATTATAGCCTTTATTGATGACAGGGTTGGTAAACAGAGAAGTTCTTTAAGAGACGAAAGTGGAGTGATGTTGGTGGGGTTATAGTCTGATTGGAAAAATAGAATTTCAAGATTAACCCATAGGGAGGTGGTATAGGCACAATTTATGAAGAGATGATTGTTGGACTTAGAGTTAGAGAGGAAAAGGGAGAAAATGGAGGATCCAAAGTATTCCTATGTATCGAAGCTTTTCCTAGGTGAGCGTTTTATTCCAGAATAAGAGCCATATAAAGAGAGATTCTGGGAAATGCCTGAGTTTCCACATATTTTCCTAAATCCAACAATCCTTGAGTCATCGTACCTTGGATTTTTTTTTCCATAAAATTTCTTCTTGGTTGCAATGTTCTTCCAATTATACCTGAATTGTTATTTCCTTTTGTGATAGGTCCTCATTTTTCCCTTTTAGGATTAGTCTTTGCTCTAATTACCCTATTTCTTTAACACCTTTTGCTTAGCCTCATGAATGTTACCAAATTCCTTTTTGTTCCATGTCTAATATACTTTTGATACATTTTAAGCATTGGTGGAAATGACGCATGATTGACCCTTATTTATCAAAGCCTCCTTTCACCATTTATCTATATTTTCCTTCAAGGAGAGATGTCTTATCTATAAGGATTCAAACAAGAAGTAATCAATTTTGGGGCTTCTTTTCTAGCCCATGATTAAACTTATAGGCCAAATATCTGAACCATAACTTAGTAATTTAGAGACTTCGATCATCAAACCTGCCAATATCAAATATTTTGAAAGAAGGAAATGGTCAAGATGATAAACTACCTGAAATGCTCTCCTTATTATATTGTTCCAAGTATAGATTCCATTACTTGTTTCTGGATCTCCAAGTTTTAAGGAGTTTATAGTGTTTTTTGAAGGAAGCTGAGAGCTCATCCAATCTTTTGATTCCCCACTTTTTTTACTTAATGATTTTATGATGCTGAGTCTCCTCCTATTATCCAATATTATTCTCCTATAATGTTTTCTAGAATTTGCAATAATATTAACTTGCCTCCTTGTGCATTGGTTCCATATACATTGGTGATAAACTCATACTTTCCAAAATCGATCAACTAGAATTTCACTATCAGATTTCTTTGTGTTGATAAAAAGTCCGATAAGATGATTTATGTAGGGTTCCACAAAAGAGTTATTCCTCTAGAGGATCTTTAGGTGGTGATCATTGTATATGGATGTCCTTTTCATTTTTTTTTCTATTTTGGAAAGATTTCAATATAAGCATTTTGTTTCTTGTAACATAACTACAGCTAGGTTTTCTTGAGAAATTTTGTTATTGAGAATTCTTTTCTTTGACTTGTGTTGACAGTGCTAGACCCACCAATTTAGGGGATCTCCCCAATATGAAGTTCCAACTAGACCTCATACTGTTTGGAGTAGGAGTCCCGCAGTGGGTGGTAATGTAATTCCTTGACCATGGAAACACGCAGAGGAAAGTATGATAACTTTGGGTAAAAGCAAGTGTGTGACCCTACGGCGAGTCAAGTGTGATGCATGAAAGTTCCAACACACGAAGGGAAAAGGAAGTGCGCCCCTTTGAAACCTGTAATAGCATGAAACTTGAAAGGAACACACGAGTGAAATGACATCACAAGCTAAGATGCATAATAGAACACAAGTTAAAGTGATGAGTTAATCCAACAACATGCATTCAACAAGATTCATACAAGTGCAAAAAAAAGTTCATAAGCATATGCGTAAGTTAAATAACATACATTTCCAATACAATAAGAATAGTCATACAATATTAACAACATAGGCATGAAAGTGTGCTGGATCTGATTTTATTATTATAAGTGAAAGTTCCATCCATACATACACCATTGACGACCACTAGCCTGAATAGTGGAACATTACAGTCAAGAACACCTTCTCCTCCAAAGAAGTGTACTTTCTCTATTGTATGGGGAAGCCAAGGCTCTTCACAATACTCCCAAGCTCTTTCTAAGCCCAAGCCTAGCCAAAAGCTTGTCTCCCAAAAGCATGTTATATGAATTATGAGTTTCTACTTATAAAGAGGGGGTGACTCTTCAACTCCCCTTTGTGACCTTTGGAATACCCTCATGACTCTTCAACTTCTTCACAAAATGACACATTACATTACATGGTGACTTTTCATATTCCAATATTGACACTTGGAATTTCACTTACAAAATAATTACAAATAATATTACATTTTCCACTCATACCCATATGAGACTAAATAGGGTAGAGGTATCCTAACAAGACACAACACTATGATTCTAGAGTTTGGGGGAAGTCCAGCTTAGCAACCTCCACTTGCTGATTCTCGGTCAAATATTGGTGCCAAGCTTGGTACTGTGTGATGGTGTCCCCAAACTGCCTAAAGGTGTCTTTCTAGAAGTAGACTCTAACTTCCATGGAATATGGGTACACCATCTTGGAACCTGTATCCAACTCATTCTCAAGCATGACCAACATTGTCTTAACCTTGACAGGAGTGTCGATAAACTTTGACATGTTGTGTGCATTCAGCTCCAAGTCTTCCATGGTGGCTTCTTATCTTAGTTGCTCTAAGTACTCTTCTACCTCATGCCATGCTTGGTTCTTGGGATTAGCATTGGTGAGGGAACTAATTGATGGGATCTGGTGTGTTCTCACCAAGACATCCAAACTACTGTACAACCACACATATGAGGCATGTGTGCTACCAATGAATGAGGCGAGCTCCTTTTTGTTCTGAATCAACATTCAAACCTTCACTTTCTCCATCTCTGCCTATGGATTCATCTTCTTCACTAAGTCAAGCGGGGCCCCTTTGAACCCCATTGTCCATTCCTATACATAGGCAATGTCAACATGTATTTTTTCGAGAGTTTTAACAAACTCTTTGCTCTGCTACTGTAGGCCATGCAAACAGAAAATTGCTTTATGCACGATGACAAATTATCAAAGATATTCCACAAGTTTCTCCAAGTTCTAATACGTCAGCAAGTATTGCTATTCTCATCTCCCCCAATGTGGAAATTGCATTATGTGCTGTTGCTTGAAGTTGTTCTGCCTCTTGCCTGACATCCTGTGAGTTCTTTGCGAATTTCTCATTCTCGGTTGTTAGATAATGAACATTTGAGCTTGTTTCTCTTGCATAGGCCAAGCTAGCTTCGATAATGATATTTGGATTCTTCCTAGTGTACAACACTATCACCCTTTCTTTGATGAATGCAAGTGACACGTGATCATCCAGAAAGTGCTTCCTTCATGCCTCTACAATTCTCTTCTGAAACTCAATGAATGATAGATTGTACACATCCATGACTGGATCATCATCAAGGATAACAAACACTCCTTTCTCTCTTATGGATGGCTCTGCTACTGGAGATGGTGGAGTCTAAGGGATGACCTTTCGTTCTCTCGGCATCAAGTCAACATGTTCATGCTATGACTCATGTTCCAACTCCATGTTTGTCACTTCAATCAATTGCTCAATCTGATAAGAAAGCACCCGATCTTGCATCTGTTCACCTTCCTGCTCAACTGTTGGTTTTTCTCGCTCTTCAACATGTATCAGTGCTATTTCCTCTGTGATCACACCTTGCCTTTGTTCTTCTTCCTACTTCTTCTTCTCTTCTCATTCTCTCCTCCTCAACTCTTGTTTTTCCTTCAACGTCTTCTTCGTCTCCTATAGCTTCAATTCTGCTTCCTGCAACCTCTTATTTTCTCTCTTCCTTCGCTCTTCTCTTTTAATTTGTTTCTCCCTCTTTGCTTCTGTTGCCAAAGATTCCTTGGTGATAATAGGATATGCCTTCATTTTTAAGCTTTTCTCTCCCTCTAGCTATCAACAATCTTCCTCTTTCCCTTGTGCTGCACAGGATTGCTTCTTTTTGCTACTGCTATTGTTGCTTTTGAAACTACTACTACCTATGGAGAAGCCTTCAAAGTACTTGTTATACTGAACAACTCATTGAGTCTGAAGGCATTATAACAGTACCTCCAAGGACCCCCCTCTGGCCAATGAAATGCCCCGCTGATCCACGGAAAGTAAACTCTCATACAATATTCCTTGCAAATACTATGGGGATGATACAGATTAAATTCCTTGGTGCTGAACTCAAATTTCACTATGTATTTAGCCTCGACATCTACAAATTTCAAGTTCTTAATCTCGTATAATCTGATTCACAAAGGAAGAGTGGGCCATGGTGCTTTCTTCTTCCTATGCAGTGTTGCTA
Organism: Pinus taeda; assembly: GCA_000404065.3. NCBI lineage: Eukaryota > Viridiplantae > Streptophyta > Pinopsida > Pinales > Pinaceae > Pinus > Pinus taeda. Next base: position 296,152 of record APFE031607336.1, read on the forward strand.
AAAACCCTATAGCGAGGTGGTATGATACTTCTTGCATGATCAATTTGTCAGTGGCATATCTTGGTAGGACATGCAGAGGCTTCTCTCTGCCAAACACTTTGATGAATGTGCCATCTGGTGAGGGATACCAATCTGCAATGTATACTATCACCTACATTTCTTCTCAAGACATGCAAGGTGGATCTTATTCAAATATAAGCTTGAATAGTGGGATGATAAAGTGGTCAGTTAGCTATGCCATTACTACTTGATAACTGTAGTCGAAAAGAAAATTGCAATAGATGTTCATAGTAGTCTCTCGTGGTGTCCATGTCCAATTCATGATAGGGAATTGTTGTTGTGCACAGATTGCATCCAGTAAGTATGCGAACATATAAAACCTTTCTCGCTCATCCTTGGGTGGATTCTAAGCCTTAGCTGCATGAGACTTCAATTGTTGAGACAAAAAATCCGACTAGTTGAATGGCCTCCCATCACTTACCAACTAGTCCAGTGACACTGCCCACCCTTCATGAAAGGTTTCTATTCTCCCTTGACCTTATATTCTATAAGAAAAGATGATCAAGAACTGGTAAGTCTTCTTGAGGGAATTTGTCTTGTACACATGGGTGGGTGTATGTCTAAACTTTGATGGCTCTTTCACCCAATGCTTGGAAATATATATTGTATTCACATAGTTGTGGGTGGCATAGAAGAGTGAGTTCATGTGCTTCACTAGCTTGGGAAAGTGATACATCTGCTGGAAATCTTCTACCCTAAAGGTGGCAAGCTTCTGTCCGCTAGCACTTCTCAATGTCATAGTCTGTTCATCTGTATGTGAGACAATCCAACTCATGATGTCTACACATAGGAAGACAGGATACCTGCATGCAACCTTGTATAACCATGAATTCCAGATACTAAGATAAACCTTCCAATCCTCTAAGTCTGCCTCCAAGTCCTTTGCAAAAGTGTCTTTGATCTGTTGTCATGTTAGTGTTGTTCCCTTCTCAATAAACAACTTAGTATCTGCATACACTAATAAATCAACTAATGTATGCTCAACTTATTCCCCAGTACATCTCTTGGTGGTTTCCTTTGATGAAAATCTCTTAGATTCCATGTTGACTATGCATGTTGGAGAGATGCTCAACAACTGTTGTACCTGTGAGACAGAGAGGACACTCATGGAAAGCAAATGCCAGTTTAAAAGCAAAACAACTTCAAGGAAAGTTCAAGTAGCAAGACATGTACTGGATGTGAGGGATTGTGCATTTATTCTTGTCAGGGATGAATGCTTGACTATGGGAACTTAAAAGTCCCAGTAGCCAAGGTGGAACCTTGATGATTGGAAATGCACAATGAGCAGTTCAGCCTAGGAGAGACAACACATTGCACAACCTCATTGGCCAAGCTGGGAGGCTGGCTCCTAGAACTACATAGTGTGCAATTGAAGCCATCTTAGGCTGTAATCTACACAATTCCAGAGGCCAAGATTGTGGCTTGAGCCTCCAAATTGTGCAATGCCAGCTGTGCAAAGTGAGATCCAACCAAGGGAAACCCAGATTTACCCAAGGGAAGTAAAATAAGAAATCTGAGAGATAGTGTGAATATGAGTGTAGATATGAATAAATGTTGATGAATGCATGTGAAACAAGATCAACAATTGATTAAACAGAAGGAAAACGAAGTATGCAAGGAGAGTTGCCGCAACGACGACGGTTGGTGCAAAAACATGAAAACTCATGCGAAGCTTGGGAAAGGCAATATATAACTTGAAACAACACTTATACAAGTCAAAACAAGTTAAAACGACAACAAAAATGTAAAGAAATAAGTGAAACAACACTCACATAATCCAAACAACAAAAAGCGACAGAAAAAGTGACAAAAGATGACAAAAGAAAAACTCCCCCAAATAGGTGACGACGATTGCATCGAAGGCTCCTTGATCTCATCGAGAATGCTAGAGCTCCAAGATCGAGTGTGAAAATGAGCTCTAGTAGCGTCGACTAGATATATTTGGACAAATTAGGGTTTACGACGTGCATGCCTAAACTCAAGCAAAAAGCAACACTTAGCAGAGGTTTCTAAAATAACGCAAGTGCCTCCTTCAGGATGCTATAAATAGATCCCTATTTTGTAGGGATTTTTTTTTTCTTTTTTCTTTTTCTAGGGAAACTTTCCATGCACACTTCCGAGAAAGACAATGCAGTTCTAGGAACTAGGCAACTTTCCAGTTCAGTGCACTGCGTAGTTTCTGAGCTTAGTGAAAGGTGCATAATTTCTGGGCTCAATGCTCGGCTTCCTCCTCATGACTGCAATTTTTCTAAGCTCGAAGTTCACTGGTAGTCAAGGCTATGCAATTCCCAACAAAAAATCTAGTTGCCTTCAAGAATTGCATAGTTTTTGGGGGCAAGCCTAGAATTGTTGTGGGACCAAGTTAGGAGATCAGCTTGTGAGTTATAAAATCAACTAAGTAAGAAATCACAAGCGAAAATGAAAAGATAAGTCTCATTCTAAGCACAAATACCTGGACTAGTGTGATATGAGTTATTGTGGTTAGCAAGGAAGGCCCCAAAATTGAAGCATAGGCAAAATTTTGGAGGGTGGTTGTAGTCGTTACAACATTGGCGACACATTGGTAGAACTATAGCTCTCTATATAGACCTTTTCTCATGAAAAGTGAGTCTAACTCCTACGAAAGCATTTTTTAGTTATTTGATTATCATAAATTCTTCACTTAGCTTGAGATAAAGATGCAGTCCCTACCATTCTCTTAATCGACAACACACATACTAAGCCAAGTAAAACTGAGTTGTTCCGATTGGGGACAAGGGGTATATAGATGCATAAGTAAAATAAATTGTCAGAGTTTTAGTTTCATCTCTGGTGTTGCTTTGCTGCCAGCAGGCCCGGACAATACCACAACACAGTCACTTTAGTAACACAAGCATTGCTTTGCTGCCAGCAATCCTGGACAGTACCCTGGCGGAGTTATTGGCTTCACCTCTCTGTGTAGGAATCCTTTCTCTTCTTTTTCCCTTTATTTCATTTTTTCATTTTCATTTGTTCAAATAATTGTGCGTAGGCACTTATTTATTTCATGAGGCAGAAGAGGGATCCTGGATTATTGAGAGAAGAAGAGGTTGTCCCTTTAGAGAAGGATATCTATACATACCTCTGACATACTTGTTAAGGTTTTCCTCCTATCCTTATTCTACTTGAATGAGTTGACAAGGGTTAATCGAAAATAGAAAATTGATTAGATTAGGCAGTACTAGTTAAAAGTGCAAGCATTGTGATTTCACCATGACTGTCTCTGAAAGGAACATATTTTCCATCATGGTATCATTGACTAAAATAAATTCCAGGTTCACACAAAGAGAGGGAATAAATAGATAACCAAGTGTTGATAGCAATACAAGTTCCTCTTGAACTTCACCCTTCTTGTTTAAGAAGCCAAACATGATTTTATGCGAAAACTAACCTACAGTTGCAAAAGAAAACAAACAAAGGAAAGAAGCGGGATAAAAAAAAACAAAGTAAAGGAAATCAAGGAAACAAACAAGAAAAGCAAACAACTATTCCTACTCCTAACCTAAGCAAAACATAGGCCAAGTCACGTGATGTGATACTTCCAATGCAACCATTGGTGCATTGGTTGGCCCATGTAGGTGAGAGCATGAATGTTGAGAAAGATATACAAGCAAACCAACAAGAAAGAAAGATAAGACAATACAAACTAGAATGTTCGAAGCTTGAATGAACCCACATAAAAGTAAAGACAAAAAGCACATGAAAGGCACTCTACAGATGTACCATGGTGTCCTAACACATTGCGAGTCGAAGACAAGAAGGTACACCTTTCAAACTTGAAAAATGAGCAAACATGAAGAAAGAAGAAAATTTATGTTTTGAAATAGTGCTTGCAACGTATGACTCCTCCAATTATTGAGCTATAATATCACGTGATACAGATGGAGGATGCAAAAATTGTAAGATAGATTGATTTTCAACATGAGAAACATAGTGATGAGGAGCCTGGAAATATTCAACACGTTTCTGATCGGAAGTGGAACTGAACTCAAGGGTATGAGAACCTGACATAACCATTAGATCGGGTTGAAGTGCCTCGATAGCTTTGGGAGGTTCCAATTCATCATAAGATGGATCATCAAAGACCAATGGCTTGGAAAGATTGATAGTGGAAGAATCAAAATCATGATCGAATGAGTGAGTGAAAAGATCACGACAACCATGATCAAAAAGTTCAAGATCACGAAGAGGGGCATCCTCATGATCTGATGAATCATAAAGAGGGGATGATGAAAATGAGAAATTTCACCCTCTATGTTTCCGGAAAGGTAAGATGAGAGATTGGGAGGCTTAGGGAAGACAATTTTTTCCTCTCCACATTCAAATGAAAAACTAACATTCCATGCGTTCTACGAGTGATTGAAAGTAGAAGCATCTGGAAAGTAATTTTCATAAGATGGAAAAAAAATGAAAGAATCGTAGAAAATGTCAGGATTATGCGAGATAGGTGCAGACAGAAGGAGGTCATCCTTCACTACAGATTCTTGTTCAGAATCCCACACATACTCATCAAAGATGATATCGCAGGTTGGTTGTTTAACACCAACTACATCGAAAACTTGATCCTCAGGAACATCACAAGATTCTGAGATAGATGAACACAACAAACCGAAATTTGAAGGATCAAAGGGACCCAATGATGGAGGACGAGGAGATAACACTTCATGACAACCATCAGAGTCACAGTCCAAATCTACATAGAAATCCTGAGTAAGTGGGGCAGGAGGAGATGGTGGTATATCAATAGGTGAATTATCAACTTCTCCCACCTTAACCTACGTGGTTAAAGGTATTTGATGAGAAGTGGATGAAGGGTCACTTGGGATAGCAACCTTGTCCGTCTTAGATTTAGAAGCTCTAGCATCGAGGTATATTAGGAGAGGTTCGAAAGATTCTAACTCATGTGGATTTTTAGAAAGGTGAACAAGATAGTTAAAAATTCCCAATCAACTTCATCTTCAGGAAATTCAAAACAATAATGAATGAAATGATCATGAAAATCCTGAAGAGATTCATCAGGTGTTTTTCGCAATTTCAAAATTTTGCTATTCAGGGATTTGCGATCATAGAGAAAAAAAGTACGACATGATTCAATGATTCACCAACAAACTTTTTGAAAGAGTGTATGGAGGCTGCGGGTAATGTGTGACACCATTGATTTTTGCGCCCTTCGAACATGAGAGGAAAGAACCCATAAGAAACATCCTCAGGCTAAATGCCATGCCTGTCATAGAAATTGAGAAAAGCAACTATGTGCCTAAGCAAGGTTATTCCACCCTCGTCGTTGAAATTAAATTTAGACAAGTCATTAAAATGCTTACCCGCACTTTCAAATTTCTGGAGTTAGAAAAACATGCCGAGGTTATGATTTGGGACAAACTCATCAAATGTGTGTGGAAATTCAAAACAAACATCAAGGGCTCAACTTGTCATCTAGCCCTCCTTCTAGCGCCAGAAATGTTAACGTTGATGGACCCACCAACATTAAGGGGATCTCCCTTATATGAAGTCCCAACTAGACCTCACACCGTTTGGAGTAGGAGTCCTGAAGTGGGGGGTAATGTAATTCCTTAACCGCAAAAACTTGCATAGGAAAGTATGATAAATTTGGGTAAGAGAAAGTGTGTGACCTTGCAGAGAGTGAAGTGTGATGCATGAAGGTTCCAACATACGAAGGGAAATGGAAGTGAAACCCTTGGAAGCCTATAATAGTATGCATCTTGGAAGGAACACACGAGTGAAATGACATCACAAGCTAAGATGTGAAATATTCCACAAGTTAAAGGGATGAGTTAACCCAACAACATGCATTCAAAAATATTCATACAAATGCAAACAAAATAGTTCAAAAGCATATGCATAAGTTAAATAACATACATTGCCAATACAACAAGAATAGTCCTACTATATTAACAACATATGCATGAAAACTTGCTGGCTCTGATTTTATTATTATAAGTGAAAGTTCCATCCATACATACACCATTTACGACCACTAGCCCCAATAGTGGAACATTACATTCAAGAACACCTTCTCCTCCAAAGAGCTATACTTTCTCTATGCTATGGAGAAGCCAAGGCTCTTCACAATACTCCCAAGCTCTTTCTAATCCTATGTCTAGCCAAATGCTTGGCTCCCAAAAGCCTACTCTATGAGTTATGAGGTTCTATTTATAACAAGAGGAGGTGACTCTTCAACTCCACTTTGTGACCTTTGGACTACCCTCATGAATCTTCAACTTCGTCACAAAATGACACATTTCATTACATGGTGACTTTTCATATTCCAATATTGACACTTGGAATTTCACTTACAACATAATTACAAATAATATTACATTTTACACTCATAACCATATGTAGACAAAATAAGGTAGAGGCAGCCTAACATGACACAACACTATGATTCTGGATTTGGGGGAAGTTGAGCGCAACAACCTCCACTTGTTGCTTCTTTGTCACATATTAGTGCCAAGATTGGTACTCTATGATGGTGTCCCCAAAATTCTTAACAATGTCTTTCTGGAAGCAGACTCTAGCCTCGATGGAATATGGGTACACCATCTTGGAACCTGTATCCAACTTGTTCTGAAGCATGAGAAACATTGTCTTGATGTTGAAGGACCACCTACATGTTGTGTGCGTTTAACTCCAAGTCCTCCCTGGTGGCTTCTTGTATTAGTTGCTCCAATTACTCTTCGACCTCCTTCCAGACTTGGTTATTAGGTTTAGCATTTGTGAGGGAACCGGTTGATGGGATCTGATGTGTTCTCAGCACGACATCCAAACTACTGTACAACCGTACATATGAGGTCTGTGTGCTACCAATGAATGAGGCAAGGTGCTTGTTGTTCTGAATCAACATTCAAACCTTCTCTTTCTCCATCTCTGCCTGGGGCTTCATCTTCTTCACTAAGTCAAGAGGGGCCCCTTTGAACTGCATTATCCATTCCTACACATAGGCGATGACAACATGTATGTTTTTGAGAGTTTTAACAAACTCTTTTCTCTGCTATTGTAGGCCATGCAAACAAACAATTTCTTTATGCACGGTGACAAATCCAGCATAGAGCTTTGCATGGTTTCTGCAAGTGTTGATACTTCAACAAGTATCATTATTCTCATCTCCCCCATTGTAGAAACTACATTCTATGTTGTTTATTGTAGTTGTTCTGACTCTTTCTTGACACCCTACAAGTTTGTTTCTAGTTGCTCATTCTCAATCATCAGATACTTAACATTTAAGCTTGTCGCTCCTGCATAAGCCAAGCTGGCTTCAGCAATGGAAGTTGGATTCTTCTCGGTGAATGACATTGTCACCCTTTGTTTGATGAATGTAGGTGACTCGTGATCATATAGAAATTTCTTCCTCCGTGGTTGTACAATCCTCTTCTGGAACTCAACAAATGATAGATTGTACACATCCATGACTGGATCATCATAAAGGAGAACACCATATCCTTGCTCGCTTGGGACTGAATCTACTACTGTAGGTGATGGAGACTAAGGGATGAGTTGTGGTAATATCGACATCAGGTCAACATCTTCATGCTGTGAATCCTGTTCCAACTCCATGTCTATTACTTCAATCAATTTCTCAATATACTGAGCAAGCTCCATAATCCTACATCTTTTCACCTTACTCCTCAGCTGCTAGTTGTTTCGGCTCTTCAACCTATATCAACGTTGTTTCCTTTGTCATCACACCTTACCTTTGTTCTTCTTCATAATTCTGCTTCTCTTCTCATTCTCTCCTCCTCAAATCATGTTGTTCCTTCAACTTCTTCTCCGTCTTTAGCAACTTTAGTTTTGCTTCCTACAACCCTTGCTTTTCGCTCTTCCTCTACTCTGCTCTCTTCATCAGTTACTCCCTCTTTACTTCCACTACCAAAGATGCCTTCATGATAATAGGATCTTACTTCATTTTGTAGTTTTTCTCTCCTTCTAGACTATCAACAATCTTCCTCTTTCTCTTGTCCTGCGCAAGATTTCTTTCTTCTACTCCTATTGCTGTTGCTTCCAGAAATGATGCTGCCTGTGGACGAGCCTTCAAATTCCTTTCTATACAAACCAAATCATTGAGTCTGAAGGAATTATAAAAGCACCTCTAAGGATATTCCTCTAGCTAATGAAATTCGCCACTGATCCATGGAAAGTAAACTCTCGTACAGTGGTCCTTGCAAATACTGTGGGGATTATACAGATTAAATTCCTTGGTGCTGAACTCAAATTTCACTATGTATTTAGCCTCGACATTTGCAACTTTCAATTTCTTAATCTCGTATAATCTGATCCACAAAGGAAGAGTGGGTGATGGCACTTTCTTCTTCCTATGCAATGCTCCTGACAACCCTGTAGCGAGGTGGTATGATACTTCTTACATGATCAATTTGTCAGTGGCATACCTTGGTAGGACATGCAGAGGGTTCTCTCCTTAAATTACTTTGATGAAGGTGCCACCGTGTGAGGCATACCAATATGCAATGTATACTATCACTTTCATTGCTTCTTGGGACATGCAAGGTGGATCTTGTTCAAATATAAGCTTGTATAGTGGGATAATAAAGTGGTCAGTTAGCCGTGCCATTACTCCTTGATAACTACAATTAGAAAGAAACTTGCAATAGATGTTCACGACAGTCTCTCGTGGCGTCCATGTCCAGTTCAAGCTAGGGAATTATTGTTGTGCACATATTACATCTAGTAAGTATGTGTACATAAATAAAATTGCTCGCTCATCCTTGGGAGGATTCTGAGCCTTAGCTACATGGGACTTCAATTGTTGAGCCAATAGATCTAATGAGTTGAATGAGCTCCCATCACTTACCAACTGGTCCAGTAAGACTGCCCACCTTTCAAGAAGGTTTCTGTGCTCTCTATGACCATATATTATGCAAGCAAAGATGAGCAAGAACTGGTAAGCCTTCCCGAGGGACTTTATCTTGTACACATGGGTGGGTGTTTGTCTAACCTTCGATGGCTCTTTCACCCAGTGCTTGACAATATATCTTGTATTCCCATAACTATGGGTGGCACATAAGAGAGTCCATGTGCTTCACTAGCTTAGGAAAGTGATACATTTGCTGAAAATTTTCTTCCCTGAAGGTGGCAAGATTATGCTCGCTGGCACTACTCAATGTCATAGTTTGTTCATCCGTATGTGAGACAATCCAACTAATAATGTCCACACATAGGAAGATGAGATACTTGCATGAAACCTTGTATAACCTTGACTACTAGATACTAAGATAAACCTTTCGGTCCTCTATGTCTGCCTCCAAGTCCTTTGCAAAATTGTCTTTGATTTGTTTCCATGTCAGTGTTGTTCCCTTCTCAATAAACAACTGATATCTGCATACATTGGTAAATCAACTGTTATCTGCTCAACTACTTCCCTAATACTGCTCTCAGTGGTTTCCTTTGATGCAACTCTCTTAGATGCCATGCTGAATGTGACTGCTGGAGAGATGCTCAACAACAACTGTACGTGTGGGACATAGAGTACCCTCATGTCAAGAAAATGTTAGTTTAAAAGCAAAACAACTTCAATGAAAGTTCAAGCAGTAAGCCGGACACTATATGTGAGGGATTATGCAGTTTTTCTTGACATGGGCGACTGGCTGACTGTGGGAATTGTGCACTGCATAGTCCCATTAGCCAAGGTGGAAGCTTGATGACTGGAACTACGTAATGCACAGTTCACCCTGGGAAAAGGCCTGGGAGAGACTGCATATTGCGCAATCTTAGTGGCCAATATGGGAGGCTAGCTCCTTGAACTACATAGTGCACAATTGGAGACAACTTACATTGTGATCTGTACAATTCCTGAGGTTAAGCTTGTGGCTTGAGCCTCCAGATTACGCAGTGCTAGCTGTGTAAAGTGAGATCTAGCTAAGGGAAACCCAAATTTTCCCAAGGGAAGTGTGAAAAACAAGAAGATCTGAGAAATAATGTGAAGCTGGGTGCATATCTAACTAAGTGTGGATCAATGCGTGTGAATAAAGTGAAAAATTGATTAAACAAAAGGAAAAATAAGTATGTGAGGAGGGTTCTTGCAATAGTGACCATTGGTGCAAAAACAAGAAAACTCATGCGACACTTCGGAAAGGCAATATATAACATGAAACAACACTTCTACAAGTTAAAACAAGTTAAATCACCAACAACCATGTAGAGAAACAAGTGAAACAACACTCACATAAGACAAACAACAAAAAGCGACAGAAAAAATGACAAAATACAACAAAATCAAAACTCACCCGAAAAAGCGACGATGATTCCACCAAAAGTTCCTTGATCTCCTTGGGAATGCTAGAGCTCCAAGATTGAGTGTGAAAATGAGCTCTAGCAATGTCGATTAAATAGATTTGGACAAATTAGGGTTTATGAATTGTATGCCTAAAATCAATGAAAAATTGACACCTGGCGGAAGTTTCTAAAATATCACAAGTGCCTCCTTTGGGATGCTAAAAATAGATCCCTATTTTTTAGGGATGTTGTTTTTCTTTTTCCTGGGAAAATTTCCATGCACACTGTGTTGGGTTGTGTTATATTCTTTCCACGACTAGCCCATGTAGTTAGAGGGGTGGCGGAGCCCCCCGTTCGTTGCATCGATTGCGTAGTGGGGGGAGTCACAAGGGGGTTTGAGGGGTGCAAGTAACCCCACTTTATGGGGTCTGGGGCAGTGCCCCAGAAAATTTTGGTTTTGGAACCTATTTTAGGTTGGGTGGACCCACCTATGGTTTTGTGCATGATTTTCGCACATGGTTTTGGACGCGATGGTTTTCGGTCCATGGTATTGGATGCTTCGGCATGTATAAATATGTATTATACCATTGAAAGGAACATAATGAAAAATCAAGCTGGTAGTCCAGTGTTTTGGGATCCAGGGGAAAAAATTCTATGTATATGTGTTTTATGTGTCATGCTCTCGCATTGTTTATTTTCTGTGTTTTAGAATTCTTATTGCAGGTAATTTCTGTATGGGGTTAAAACCTACATTTGGTATCAGAGTTGTTCGGCTTCAAGGGGGACGCCTTTGCTGCTGAGGGGGTTTCGCTCGGCGCCTGTGGTAGACGTTGTTCAGTGTGAGAATTGTGGGATCGATTCTGGTGGTGAAAGAAGATGGCGAGCAGTGGAAAGATAGAGATCGAGAAATTTAATGGTCAAAGTTTTGAGTTGTGGAAACTCAAGATGGAGGATCTGTTGGTGGATAAAGATCAGTGGATCCCGGTAGATCCAGGTACTAACCCAACAAGAGTGTCTGATGAAGAATGGAAGAAGTTGGATCGGAAGGAAAAGAGCACATACAATTGTGTGCCTCAGATTAAGTAGTGCTGAATGTATCAGGGGAAGCTACTACAAAGGCTTTGTGGGACAAGTTAGGGACTTTGTACCAATCTAAGTCTTTGGTGAATAAATTGTTCCTACAGAAAAAGCTGTATAACCTGAGGATGAAAGATGGAGACTCGGTGACAGAGCATCTGCATGCATTTAATACTGTGGTAAGTCAGTTATCATCTGTTGATATTAAAATTTCAGATGAAGATAAGTGCATTAGTTTGTTGTGTTATCTACCAGATTTGTGGGATAGTCTGGTTATTGCAATAGGTAGCAATGCAACTGCCTTGTAGTTTGATGAAATAGTCATCCTTGCTGACAGAGGAGATGAGACGGAAAAATATGGAGAGCCAGAATGGTGATTCCTTGTTTGTACGAGGACGGTCCCAGAACAGAAACAAAGATAAGTCATCGAGTGGGAGATCTAAATCTTTAGGAAAACCTGTAAATGTGGTATGCTGGAAATGCAGAAAGGAAGGGCACTACAAAAGGGACTGTAAATCTAAAGCTCCTGATAAAGGAAATGGATCTGATGATGCTCCTTCTACAGAGGCGAAAAATACCTCAGATGAAGGTGAGATGTGTACTTGGCTTCTTCAAGTACACATGTAGATCATGAGGCATGGTTGATTGACTCAGGTGCATCCTTTCACTTGAATCCCCATAGAGAGTGGTTCTGCGAGTATGAGAAATATGATGGTGGTGATGTCTTCTTGGGGGATGACAGGAAGGCTAGAATCATTGGTCGTGGAAAAGTAAAGTTGAAGTTGCAAGGTGGAAGGGTTAGAACACTTCCGGGTGTTCTGCATATTGCTACATTATCCAGAAATCTGATTTCTGTAAGCAAGTGGAATGATGTAGGTGTAAAAACAGTGTTCGAGAAGGATACATGCAATATGGTTTGGGGAGCACTGGTATTGATGCAGGGAGTTTGGATTGGAACTCTGTACAAGCTACAAGGTAACACTATTGTTGATGGGTGCAACAATTCTGTGGTTCCTGAAAGTGGAGCAGAAAATCTAGTGGTCTTTGGAGAGAATACCATGCTATGGCATCAAAGGCTTGGACATATTGGAGAAAAGGGCCTTCAAATACTTCATGGTAAAGGTATGGTAGAAGGTATGAATAATAGCTCTCTGGATTTTGATTCCTATGAAAATTATGTATATGGGAAGCAGAATCGGGTGAGTTTCCCCTCTGGTGGTAAGAGGGTGAAACAAATATTAGAGCTTGTGCACAGTGATGTGTTTGGACCTGTGAAGGTTCCATCACTGGGTGGTACTATGTATCATTTATAGATGACTTCTCAAGGAATACATGCATATATTTCCTTAAGAAGAAATCTGAAGTCTTTGACAGGTTTAAAGAATTTAAGGCTCTGGCGGAAAACTAGACAGAGAAGAAGATAAAGGTGCTGAGGACATATAATGGTGGAGAGATTTGCACTAAGGAATTTGAAGAATTTTGTAAGAATTGTGGTATAGCATGATAGAATATTACTCCATATACACCTCAGCAAAATGGAGTTGCAGAAAGAATGAAGAAGACGTTGATGGAAAGGGCAAGAAGCATGCTCAGTGGTGTCGGGTTAGGACAAGAATTCTGGGCAGAGGTGATGGAGACAGCATGTTACCTGGTCAATAGATCACCTTCATCAACATTAGAGGATAAGACTCCACAAGAGGTATGGACTGGTAAGAAACCCTCTCTTTCACATCTGAGGGTATTTGGATGTGACGCATATGTACATGTTCCACAGGATAAACGAACCAAGTTGGATAGTAAATCTGAAAAGTGCATCTTTATTGGGTATAAGGATGGTTTAAAGGGTTATAAGCTTTGGAACCCAATAATAAGGAAGGTTCTGTAGAGCCGAGATGTGGTGTTCAAAGAGGTGAAATATGTTAATAAACATGAATTCCAACCAAAGGAACCTGAGAAGATATAGTTTGAGCTAAAGGAGGAAGAATCAGACTCTACAACAAAGGAGGAATCAGAAGATGAAGAGCCACAAACTCTATGTGTGAGAAGATTAGTTCAAGAAAGAAGGTAGCCAGAAAGGTATAGTCCATCTGCTTTTTGTTCAAATTTTGCTTTACCTATTACTGATGATGATCCCAGAACTGTGAAGGATGCAGTAGATTCAGAGGATGGAAAACTCTGAAAAGAGGCCATGGTTGATGAAATGGCATCTTTGCACAAAAATGAGGCTTGGGATCTGGTGGAGTTTCTAGCTGGAAGGAAACCCATTGGCAACAATGGGTGTTCAAGAAGAAGACAAATGCAGAAGGGAAGGTGGAGAAATACAAAGCTCGGTTGGTAGCAAAAGGTTATTCCCAGGTGTCGGGAATTGATTTTGGTGATATTTTTTCTCCTGTTGCCAAGGTAACTTCTATTAGATTACTTTTATCTGTTGCTGCTGCTTTTGATTTTGAGGTAGAACAGATGGATGTGAAGACAACATTTCTTCATGGGGATTTGGAAGAGGAAATCTACATGAAGCAACCTGAAGCCTTTGCGGTGAAGGGTAAGAAAGAACTAGTATGCAAGTTAAAGAAGTCTCTGTATGGGTTAAAACAGTCACCAAGGATGTGGTATCAGAAATTTGATACATTTATACGGGGACTTGGCTTCACCAGAAGCCAAGCAGATCATTGTGTGTATTTTAAATTAATTGGTGACCGTGTTATTTATCTGGTCTTGTATGTGGATGATATGTTGCTGGTTGGAAATGACAAAGAAATTATCCAGGATTTGAAGACCCAATTGTCCTCCGAATTCGACATGAAAGATCTTGGTGCTGCAAACTATATTTTGGGCATGGAAAATAAAAGAGATCAAGCAAAGAGGAAGGTCTGGTTAAACCAGAGGAAGTATGTCGAGACAATATTGCAGAGATTTAATATGCAGGATAGTAAACCGGTGAAGGTTCCTATTCCTATAGGTGTAAAGTTATCTGCTGAACATTGTCCCAAGACACAAGAAGAGAAGAGGACGTGTCCCATGTTCCATATGCAAGTGTAGTAGGTAGCTTGATGTATGCAATGGTCTATACTAGACCAGACATTGCACATGCACTGGGAGTATTGAGCAGGTTTATGTCAAAACCAGAAAAGGAGCATTGGACAACAGTGAAGTGGGTTTTCAAGTATTTGCGTGGCACTAGTGGTTATGGTTTGTGCTACCAAGGAAGACCAAGATTGGACAATGTGTTGGATATTCGTAGCTTTGTTGATGCAGATTGGGCTGTAGATCTGGATCAGAGAAGATCTACAAGTGGGTATGTGTTTAACCTATTTGGAGGTGCAGTTAATTGGATGAGTAAGAAACAATTTGTAGTGGCATTATCAACTACAGAGGTAGAATACATGGTAGCCACTCATGCAAGAAAGGAAGTAGTTTGGTTGCAGAGATTGTGTTCAAGTATGGGGTTAGTACATGGAGCTATAAGGATAGACTGTGACAGCCAAAGTGCAATTTTCTTGGCAAAGAACCTTGTATATCATTCAAAGACAAAGTGCATTGATGTTTAATATCACTTTATGAGGGATATGATAGAAGACAAAAAGGTGTTTCTGGTAAAGGTGGACACTTTGAAGAATACTGCAGATGCAATGAAAAAATCTGTGAGCTTTGAGAAGTTCTCTTGGTGTAGAGAAACAATGGGCATTGCAGGGTTGGATAAATGGCTAAGCTCTCTTGTGGACCCCTATGAAAAGAAAACAAGTGGGAGAATGTTGGGTTGTGTTATATTCTTTCCATGACTAGCCCATGTAGTTAACTAGGGGGTTAGAGGGGGGGGCAGAGCCCCCCGTTCGTTGTGCCAATTGCATAGCGGGGGGAGTCCCAAGGGGTTTGAGGGGTGCAGGTAACCCCACTTTATGGGGTCCGGGGCAGTGCCCCAGAAAATTTTGGTTTTGGAACCTATGTTAGGTTGGGCGGACCCACCTATGGTTTTGTGGCATGATTTTTGCACATGGTTTTGGACGCGATGGTTTTCGGTCCATGGCATTGGATGCTTCGGCATGTATAAATATGTATTATAACATTGAAAGGAACATAATGAAAAATCAAGCTGGTAGTCCCGGTTTTGGGATCCAGGGGAAAATCTTCGTGTATATGTGTTTTATGTGTTATGCTCTTGCATTGTTTATTTTCTGTGTTTTAGAATTCTTATGCAGGTAATTTTTGTACGGGGTTAAAACATACACACTGTCGAGAAAGTCAATGCAGTTCCGAGAATTGGGAAAATTTCCGTCTCAGTACACTGCGGAGTTTCTGAGCTTAGTGAGGGGTACACAATTTCTAATCTCAATGTTGGGCTGCCTCCTAATGACTACGCATTTTCTGAGCTCCAGGCTCATTGGTAGTTAGGACTGCACAATTCCCAACAACAAGGCTAGATGCCTTCAAGAATTGCGTTGTTTCTGGGGGTAAGCCCATAAATGTTGTGGGAGCAAGTAAGAGATCAAATTTTGAGTTATAAAATCAACTAAGTAAGCAAACACAAGCCAAAATGAAAACATAAGTCTCAGCCGAAGTGTGGATACTTGGACCAGTGCGAGATGAGCTACTGTTGTTAGGAAGGAAGGTTCCAAAATCAAAGCATAGGAAAATTTTTGGAGGGTGGTTGTAGCCGCTACAACAACTTTGTATTCAGATCTCTCATGTTCCATGAAGTGAATTTCATTCATAACTATGGGGAGTTGGTTGGAAGGATTCTTGAATGAATTATTTTTTTCCTTTTCTTCTTCCTTTTTATCTTCCTTAGCAAGTTTAGAGTTTTCTTTTGGTGTATTTTTTAACACCTAAAGATGATGTGGCTAGTTTTACTTACATTATGAGATATTATGTAGGATCTCCCATGATTTGACGTATGCTATGGAAATAAGCTGAATCTCCTCTTTTGGAATTGAAACTAGGTCCTTATTTTTCCATGCTATTGCATTGATACGTAGCCCTAGATATTGTAGATCCATATCCTCTAGATCTTCTACTTCTGGTGTATTCTCCAGTTCGTAGGTAATCTCTACATACTTTGTTTCTTTGTTTTTTCATTCATTGCGCATATTTATCCTTTTAGTTAGGTCCTATATGTTTCTTTTAAATGTATTATCTTGAGTTTTCATTCCTTTCCCCTTATCTAATTAAGTCTCTATAGAATCCACTTTTGGGTTAGATAATACTATGTATTTGTTACTGTTTCTAATAGTTATGATGACACTCCTCCTGATTAATTTTTATTGAATATCCTTATGTTTGCAACTCATTTAGAGCCCTCGTGTCCTTGTTAGTTTGTGGCTTTGAGAGTTGCACAAGCATATTTAAGGGAACTCTTTGAAAACATGACCATGTTCACGATATTTCTGCATTGAAAGAGTATATGCTCATAGCATATGGGATGATTCCATAGATTGTCTTGATAGCTGGGATAGATGTTTATTGATGGTAGATTAGAGACATTTATATACACATATATTCATGCATACAAAGTGTATATTCCTTGCTTTGTGATTTTAGAAGTCATTCTAGATGACCCTAGTGTATTTCTCATTATTTCCAATATATCTTGGTCTTAGAATTCTTCAGGCAACTAGTATAATCTTATCCAGATTGGGGTAACAATAAAAACCTCTTTATCTAGCCTAATTTTTTTTTGCCCAAAATCTCATATATAACCCCACAGAATTGAAAAAATAGGGCTTGTTTTGAAAAACCTTATTCTTGTCCTCAAGTTTGTTGAAATTGGCTATGAAAAAATCCTTTGACCGTAATTCAGGCTCTACATTTGGTTGCTAGTGCTTTTGGATCCACCATATTAGGGCTTGTTCAATGGGCAAGAGACCCATAAATATGATGATTATTACATGATCTTGCATATATTGAATATTCTATTCTATTTTGGTGGAAGTGATTTTGTATTTGGACACTGTTTTATCTTGAGGAATACAAGAACCTAACTTCTTCTAATGTACCATTTCTTGCTTTGGAGTTTTCTTGGCCATTTCCTTTGAGGAAGATTCTGGATCCATGATGTTTTAGCTTGGAGAATCACTAATATGACTTGTAATTTTGTGTATTGGAGGATTTGCGAGGAGATCTATCTGAGCTTCCCCCTGCTATTGCATTATGATACGATGCGGTCGCTATCCCACCCCCTCCTGGTGATATTATAACATCTTTGATATGAAAACCCCAAGAGTTTCTCTCATATCCTTTTCATAGAGCATTCTTGAATCTTAATATTAGATTATCGTTTTTTTAGTCCATTTAAATTATTAAAATAAATATAATTAAATATATAAAATATAACTAAATTTTCATAAAGTATTTGTTAGGATTTTGAATTTTACCTTTATTTTAAATACAAATCTAATCATAATAATTACCATTTATTAAAATTATAATTAATTTTGGAAAAACAAATATATACTACATTTATAATTAAAAATAATAATCAATTTAAAAAAATTAACTTATTTAAAGATAAGGATTATTGCAAAAACTGATAATATTTGTCCATTTTTTAAAAAACTTATTTAAAACATAAGGAATATATCTCCCAAAAATGATAATATTTATCATTTTCTAAAATAAAAATATATATATATATATATATATATAATATATATATATATATATATAATATTTTAAATTAATATTATTAATGTTGGGAAAAACACTGAGAGGGGGTGAATCAATATTTTAAAAACTCACTTAATTTCTTTTCTTATTCAGATTTCTGTACATGTCTAAAATGAATTAAAACTGTGTATGTACGTGACTATTATGCAAACAACTAGCATATATCAAGTTAACTAACTTTTCAGTTAATTCATCATCTGTTTAACTTGAACCAGTGTATCGGTACTTCATTAGGCATTAATTAAACAATAACCATGTGCAGTAAAAACATAATAAACCATCACACATAAGCAACACATCAACATACATGACCACCAAGATTTTTAGATTGAAACCCAATGTGGGAGAAAACCACCACTGTTGTCATCTCTATCTTCATATTTTATTATAATGAAAAACTTCTTACATTCTTGTACTGGTGCAGACTCATACTAGCACACCGACACCCACCTGTAGAAGGCTACAACCTTATCTCGTTCTCCAGTACCCACTAGAAGGAAGCTCCAACTCCCTGATCTCGTTTATCGACACCCACCGGAAGGGAGCTCCAACCCCGTGATCATATTTACCAGATACCACTGGAAGGAAGCTTCGAATTCCTCATTGAAGGCTCCAACCCTCAACACCTCCGTGGACCATGTTTCATAATTTTCATACTAGATCCACCTGAATCAAAACATTACAACCTATAGGCCACCTTTCATCATATTTTTAGACTGGACCCACTACCATAATTAAGTCCAATATCAAATAACAAACTGAAACCAATTAATCTATCAAATCATTGAACCAACTTAATCACCAAATCATTGAATAAACCAATTACCGAATCTCAAACAATCAAAGCAGCTAGATAATCTTAATTCACTTTATACTCTTCATCAAAATGTCAGACCACTTACTGTTGATCACAGCAACCAGGTCCTGTCACTGCAAACCCTGTTCAATCTCATGTTAGAATATATACGCTACTACTATGAGACATACCCAGGTAGATACACTCTTTCTCTTCAGATAACCCGCGTATAGATCTCAAAACACTGAAACCTAAAATAGAATCACTGTACTACTGAAATCAATCACTGAAACACATACTGACCTTGTCACAAATCTCTGAACCAAATACAAATTATCTCATAACAACATCATTACTTTTCAACATTTCATAACATAATCAGTTCAACCTCAACCACCACTGTCAAGCACAGATCATCATGAAAAACTTCATCGATAGACAACAACAAACAAAACAAGACTGATAAGACATCATATACAGCATAGCCCTAGCATATGTACATGACCCTTATAAGAAACTTCCACATATGTACACACCTTTCAAGAAGCATACCTGCGTATGTACATGATATTTCTGAAGAAAACCTGCGTACATATCTGTAACTACTGAATCATACCTTCACTACACAACATAACATCAGTCAAACCCAAATCTCAACATACACTATAAAAGGCACACATCATAACTTCATCATCACATACCTATCAAACCATAAGCAAATTATTCAATTTATAGTCATTTCAGATCTATAAGGTTTGATCCATCATCACATTCCTAGGTGCACACTTGTTTCAGATCAAACAATTCATCAATAACCCATATCATGCACACTGAGCACTTTGATCTCCATCTCCTTATATAGATTAGGACTTAGGCAATACCTTAGTCCAATTCCTTAGTTATGCCAATGGTATTCTTTGATGAGATAAAATCTCTTTTGTTGCGCTCATTACTATGGGCCAATACCATGGTAAAGATCCTTGGTATTTAGAATACCATCGTGCGGAAACTGTACATAACTTTTCTTTAGCAAACTTTCTTATGTACGTGCTTTGCTTCAAATAATCTGTGTATACTTCCTCAAACTTCATCTTTATTAACATTTGTACTTACTTGAATACTCATCCTACTACCATCATGTTGGCATCTTTATTAAGTAGGTTTCCTCGAGGACAACACATTTGTCATAATGCCAACAATCTCTGCTTTTGGACTTGATGGCAACCACTTGGTGTTTGGTCACCACCACCTCTAGATACATGTAAACACATCTATAGATATACCAAGTTTCTCTCCCAAGTAACCAACCATTCTCCAAACACCAAGCTTCTCTCCCCCTTTGATATCAAGGGAAAAGGGCTAACCAATGTTGAATGAAGGCTTTTGTCCCTTTGTTGACATGAGTGTTGTAGATTTGATATGTTGAGTATGAACACTAAATATTAATCATGCTTCCCTTGAGCACATTCTCAATTTTCTTAAGATATATAAATAAGTTCATGACTCTATGACTCAACCAAACACGACCTTTCCTATCACCAATGACTCATGCTTACCTTGATCACCCAACACAGTGGGGTTACATATTTGACTCAACATTACATCACATGCCCAAAATGATGGGATTACATGACTTGACCACAATAGTCCATACATGATTGAATTTTACAATGATTTATAACATAGGTATTTACATGACCTTTACATCAAGAGACAAATATGGAATTTATAACCAAAACCAAAGACCTCAATAAGACC
The DNA here is from genome assembly GCA_000404065.3 of Pinus taeda. Lineage (NCBI taxonomy): Eukaryota > Viridiplantae > Streptophyta > Pinopsida > Pinales > Pinaceae > Pinus > Pinus taeda. The sequence goes on from APFE031607336.1 coordinate 316,769, forward strand.
ATGATAGTCATCAACAATCATCATACACCATATGGTCTCTGTGACCAAGTATGCAACATCAACAACATAAGATTTTTCTGTAGAGATCTACTATCAACTCATTCTCTTGACTTCATTAGGTCAACTTTCTCTTTCCCTTAGGAGGAAGAGCCTCAATCCATGTTCATCAAAGACATATAGATATTTTGTAGCATAGCAACATATATTTTCATGCATCAATCAACATATGTGAGAAATAATCATATCATCATAAAGTAAGATAGGGAAAGTAACATCATTCCTTAACATCATTAATATGTGACTACATATGCCATGTCTCCAAGTATCATTTAGCAGATGTAGCAATAGTATTAATAACCATGTATTCATGAAACCTGCAGTAACATCATTCTCTTGGCCCATTTTCTTCATGCAAGAAGAACTATCACACCAACACCACTTCATCAACATGCAACTTAAGTAATCATCCATAAGATTCTTATCTATAATTCACCCATCAATGATATCCCATGACATAGAGATAGTAGTATGTATTTAGCTTCTCATCAATGAGAAAAGTCATCAATAAAAAACCACAAGCTCACCATCATTTATCAAAATTTGTTAGTAACTCATCTCCTTGATACCATCAAGAGCAATAATCCTCAAACAATATACCATGCGCAACATATCATGTACATGTGAGAACTAAGTACTACAGGCATCATCATCCAGAACTGCACCATATGCAACTTATGTATCTTTGAAGGCATAATGACAACAACATAAAAGTAATGAGTGACGCTTATCATCATCAAATAATGAGGTTGTATAATCAAGCTCTGTTTATCTCCTTGAACTTATGAATATCAACATGTAAGAAACATAACATATGCACCATATGCATCATCAAAAGAATCTTCTATGATCATAAATCTAATCAGTAGCATCATAACAACTATGTGGCTCAAGCAACATATAAGTATCATCCATGATTTCATTATAGACAACCCATGACAACAATATAGCATGATGCAACATATAGTCATCATTAAAAAACTTCAGCAACATGAGTATCTTCAACAACATCATTAATATAAGCATCATTATGTAACAATAAATTCTCAAGCAATCATAATGCTAACAATCACTATTAGAAACATATAAAATGATCCCACGAAACTTGTGCCAACTCTTCACTATTAGGTTTGATCACATCAACTCATCCATCAGTAAGGTCATCAAATAAACTTCATCAATCAGTAAGTCCATGTCATATTGTAGTAACTCATAAGCTATTATAAGTCAATACCATTTCTATGTAGCATCCACTGACTGTAACCAAACAAAGTCAGAACCAGAAATCCAAATGATAACTAACTAAAGCATATCAAAACTTCACCCTTGGACAATCCTAGTGTTTCTTCATCATAGAGAAACATACACAACTGTCTTTGTTTGAACTCGTGTATATACGTGACTAGCCTTCATAGAATCCATGTACAGAAAGTAAACTGTTGAATTTTCATAACCACATCTCCCCCTGAGCCTAAACTGTTCGTACCTATTCATCATTATTACATCAGATGCATTGTTAGTAATCATGAATATTAAAAAAACCATGGGAATCATCATCAACATATGTATTTCTCCCCATGAGATTATACATCACTGATCCTGAGGACCTGATAATCTCTTCTGTTCTCATGAGGTCATGTACCTCACATCACTTTTGCAGTCACTGTTAGAAGTATTCTTTTAAGAATAATTTACTGCAATGGACACCATATTCTTTTACTCCAAGTCTATATCCTCTTTCTATGAGCTTTCCAAATTCTTCATCTATAACTTTGCATTTGGTTGATGTAAACACAATTACATCCCCTTTCTCTTCCATTTGACCTACACTTAGAATATTATACTTTAGCCCTTGAACTACTCCTCTATTTTTATTAATTTTGGTTCTATCTTGTCCTAGAACTTTTGACGGAGAATTATTTCATAGAATAACCTTACCCTATTGGTTTTTCTTGAGAGACTCCATCTTAGTCTTATCTCCATTCATGTGATTAGAGCATCCAATGTCTATGTACCATTCATCTTCTTCTTCAAATGAGTAGAGAGCAAGACCACACCTTATCTATTCTTCTTATTTTTGCTTATTATGACAAATGTTGGTGGATCCATCTTTTTCGGGTCTTATGAAATTAATATTCTTATCTGATTGCTTGACATGTTGTCTGAGGTGATCCATAATTTTTTTCCTGCATTCTTTTGCTACATTCCCAAACTTGTTACAAGCATAACACCTTATATGAGCAGATGAATCGTAATATTTCTATTTCATATTCCTTCTATTGCAATCAATATCTTGGTGACCAAATATATTGTAAGCAAAACAATATCCCTTAAAGAATCCTAAGTACCTGGAAGCTGATGATCTTTCTGTGAAGCAGTTATTTACTTGTGATTGAAACAATCTACTTCTACAATTAGCTGCAACGTGTCCATAATTATGACATATAAAACATTCAACATTCAACATTATTTATTAGAGGAGAGAATCAACTAACATTTTTATAGTTATGAGTAAATGATTTTATTTGAAGATTCACTTTCCTTGGTTGTCGATCAGGTTGACTTCTTATCTCTTTGTTGAGCATTTCAGGTTTTGCATTATTACCCTTTAAATTCCTTGCATCAACTTGTGAAATAGATTCTCCTTCAACAATTTCATGAAAACCAAGACCAAATTTGATGGCAGGAGACCTTTGACTACTAAGGCTATTATCCAAAACATTAGTATTATCTTGAAATCTCAAATGTTTATCTTTTTTTTCTAATTTACCTTTTAGAATGTTTACCTGAACCTCCATTCTTTGATATTTCTTTTCCTATTCTAGATACTGCTTCTTCATATCTTCTTCAACCCTTCTTCCTTCTTTCACATGCTACTTTAATTTGAGAGTCTCTTCTTTCAACCCATTTTCTTGTTCTTCAAATGCTTGAAGTAGTTCTTCATTCCGCTTATCTGATTTTTCAAGATCTACTCTTAGAGGGACAATCTCAGCTTCAAGACCTTCAAAATATTGTTTAGATTCAATAATGACATTTACTGATTTAATATGATCCTTGTTATCATATTCCTACAACTTATGTTTAAGATTAACAATATTTTTCAAAGCAAGATCAAGTTTTGTTCTAAGATCAAAAATTTCTTATAACCTATCTTTTTTCTAAATAAACAACTCCATATGACATAACCAAGGCTGTTTTGTTATCATGTTCATTTTTTGACACATTTTTAGGGATATGACTACCTTGTATTTTCCCTGATGAGCAACCTTTGTTTGGGTTTTCTTCATGGATTATCCCACACTTGCTTTGCAGTTGCATACTGCATAACCCTATTTAATGCTGAATCAAGTATGCTATTAATGATGTCACTTAATGCCTTACTGTTCTTTTGCACTTCCTCGTCTAATGGAGGAATTTTGGTGTAGCCATTGCATACTAAATACCAAACATCACGGTTCATTATATTATACTTCATATCTTATTTCCATTGGTGATAATTCTCATTACTTAGCAAGGTATGCCTTCATTGCCCATTGTTTCTGACTTGCCTTGATCTTGTGCTTCTAGGGCCAACATTTTTGAATCTATTTTTTCTTTAGAGTGCTTACTTTCACTTTTACCCATGAGTGCAAGTTCGATTGTTTCAATTTCATCATCACTATCATTATTGCATAGACAAAGAAATGGACCACATTTATAATAAAAGACCATACCCGATAATTCTTTGCTACCGTCTTCTTTATTCTTGATCAATAGAAAGTGGGGTGCTCCCAAACCTGAATATTTGTTGACATCCGTAGCTGTTAGTTCATCTGATATATCATTGTCACAGTTTTCTAAATCCCTCCTTTGAGCTATCTTCTTCTTTCCCATCATCTTGACGGATCTACTTCAAGTGAGAAAGCTTCTTCTAAAGGATGTGGTTTTGATTCCAATTATTGGGAAAAATAATTGGTTGGGGGGGGGGGGGGGGGGGTGGGGCGCGCGGGTGGGCGTGAATTAGTATTTTAAAAACAAAAAGAAACTTGTTTAGAGAATTTTCGGCGAAATCACATAAAATTTTCTTATTCATATTTCTGTACGCGACTATAATGAAGTAAACATGCATATGTACACAATTGTTATTTAGACTACTAGCGTATATCTAGTTAACTAAATTTTCAGTTAATTCACCATATGTTTAACTTGAACTAGTGTATCAGTACTTCATTAGGCAATAATTAAACAGTAACCATGTGAAGTAAGAACAAATAAACCATCACACATAAGCAACACATCAACACAAATATTTTTAGGTGGAAACAGAATATGGGAGAAAACCACCACTGATGTCATCTTTGTCTTCATATTTTATTATAATGAAAAATTTCTTACAATATTGTACTGAAACAGACTCATACCTGCACACATGCACCCACCTGCAGAAGGCTACAATCTTCTCTCATTCTCCAGCACCCATTGGAAGGGAGCTCCAACCCCCTGATCATATTTACTAGCTACCACTGGAAGGAAGCTTCGAATTCCTCATTGAAGGCTCTAACCCTCAACACCTCCGTGGACCACGTTTCATAATTTTCATACTAGATCCACCTGAATCAAAACATTACAACCTGTAGGCCACCTTTCATCATATTTTCAGGCTGGACCCACTACCATCACTTAAGCCCAATATTTAATAAAAAATTGAAACGAGTCAATGTATCAAATCACTGAACCAACTTAATCACCAAATCATTGAATAAACAAATTACCGAATCTCAAACAACCAAAGCAACTAGATCATCTCAATTCACTGTATACTATACATCAAAATGCCATACCACTTACTGTTCATCACAGAAACCAGATCCTATCACTACAAACCCTGGTCAATCCCATGTCAGAATATATACACTACTACTATGAGACATACTCATGTATATACACTCTTTCTCTTTAGATAGCCTGTGTACATATCTCAAAACACTGAACCCTGAAATTGAATCACGACAGTACTGGTATCAATCACTGAAACACATGCTGACCTTGTCGCATATATCTGAACCAAATACAAATCATTTCATAACAACATCATTACTATTCAACATTTCATAGCATAATTAGTTCAACCTCAACCACCACTGTCAAACACAAATCATCATAAAAGACTTCATCAATAGACAACAACAAAAACAATAAGACTAATTAGACATCATATACAACAAAACCCTAGCATATGTACGTGACTCTTATAAGACACTTCCACGTATGTTATGCCTTTCAAGAAGCATACCTGCGTACAAATCTCTCCATACTGCAGAATCGATACACGACTACCTAAAAGCAGATCTGCGTATTTACGCAATATTTCTGAAGAAAAATTGCGTACATATCTGTAACTACTGAATCATACCATCGTTGCACAAAAGAACATCAGTCAAATCCAAATCTTGACATACACTGTAAACGACACACATCATAACATCATCATCACCAGTTTACCAACCCATAGGTAGATTATTCAATGTGTAGTCATTTTAGATCTATAAGGTCTGATCCATCATCACACTCCCGGGTGCACACTAATTTTAGATCAAACAATTCATCGATAACCCATATTATGCACACTTAGCACTTTGATCTCCATCTCCTTATATAGCTTAGGCCTTAGCCAATACCTTAAGACAATTATGTTGTTATGCTGATGGTATTCTTTGATGGGATAAAATCTCTGTTGTCGCGCTCATTACTATGGGCCAATACCATGGTGAATACCCCCGGTATTTAGAATACCATGGTGTGGAAACTGTACGCGACTTTTCTTCACCAAAATTTCGTATGTACGTGACTTTGCTTCACAGAACCCATGTATACTTCCTCAAACTTCATATTTAGCAACATCTCTACTGACCTGAATACTCATGCTGCTACCATCATGTTGACATCTTTATTAAGTAGGTCTCCATCAAGGACAACACATTTGTCACAATGCTAACAATTAATATTATTAATTAAATTTATAATTAAAAATTAATTAATTAATTTTTTTTATTTAAAATGTTGACTCATAATTTATGATGATGTTATTATCTATTTTTTTTTTGTAAGCTTGGCAAGGACTACATGTTCATCTTGTCCAAATATATCACCAATGACCGAGGCGAGGAATTGAAAAAAATGAATTCACATCAAGGAGTGCCTTAATAGAGCACCCGATGACCGTCTATCCAAGACCTTGTTAAACTAACTTTTTTTATTAAACTTTATAATATATATATATATAATATATATATATATATATATATATATATATAATATATATATATATATAGGAGAGAAAATATATACATAGGCTATCCATTATCTGGTATTCTTGGAATAATTCATGGAAACTTTGACTTTAGAAATCACATATGATCCTATATTGCTTGAGAGAACATCTAGTTACTCATGATTTTGTAACCCTTGATAATGTACATCTTAAGTTCCAACTGCTACAAAAAAGCCAAGAGAAAGGAGAACAAAGAGGACTTTTATAAAGAGAGATTGTTCTCCATTGGCTCAACCCCTTCACCATCTGCAAATTCGTAAAGCCCAATAGAACCGAACAGGAGTGCGAGGGCTTCTTTTGAGAGGTTGTTCACTTCCAAATTTAGCTTGAAAATTATGTGACAAAAGGAGACTTGTTCAAATGGGCCCACATCAATTAAAATATCATGTAGCATGGTATTAAGACCAAATGTTGGAGAAATCCAACTTTTGATTGACTAAGTTGGAATCCCCCAAACTTGTAATATAGATAAACCTTTTTTCCTCGCCACTTCCAACATGAACCATAGAGCTACAAATTCTACTTTATTTTTTGAACCCCTGCCTAGTGTATAACAATAGTACATGAAGTGTGTGTGAATAAAATAAAGGAAAACCCCAACACCAGAGCGAGGGGGTGGTCCTAGCTGACGCTATCAAAATAACCCTATGGGATGTCATAGTCCAACGCTGGCATGATAAGATTCCTTTGCTTGGCTTTGGGTCTGACTTAAATTCATATGCCAATACAACCACATTGGATGTGCACACTTATGGAGGCATGAACTTGTTTTGAAACACATATAGATTCCTAGCTCTGCATATGGAAGAGATTAATATACAGGACAATCTATTAAAAGAGAGCACTTGCTTGTCTTCCCAGTAGGCTTGGAAGGAATCATAGAGGGATAAGACTACCTAGCAAGCCTTTGGCTTGAAATTTTTCCAAAGGATCTCACGAACCTTAGAAAATTAATTGCATCTCATAAATAAGTGCACATGGGATTCTTCATGCTCATTGCACAAAGAGCAGTGATTAGGATTGACCCACCCACACTTCACTAGATTATCCAAGAAGAGTAATTTTCTATTAAAGGCTAACCAAGAAACTCATTCAGTTTTCATAGGGGCATTTACTCCCTAGATTACCTTCCACCACCATATTTTTTGTTCGCTCAATGAATCTTCAAGTCAAGCTCTATAGCTGAGCTTCACAGTGAAACAAAATTTATGTGGGTTTTTTGACTAGAAAATCATACCCAAAATATTGTTCCTAATACACACATGATTGGAAACCAACAAATTGACAAAATTTTCCCATTCCACCACAAGTGGCCTAGTCAAACCCAATTACATATCATGCTTCCAACTAGTTTTGCCTCTAATTTGGGGGTCCCGAGCCTTGGAATCCTCTAGGATTGTGATATTAAATTGGCTTGTTGGGTGTGGAGCTTGATTATCTTCGTGATTCAAAGGTCTTGTTTTAGCCATGTTTGGATCCCAATCCCTGATGGGAGGGTCAAGGGGGGGTAAAAATAGCGTTTGAGCCCCCCTTGGTTGGGGTTTAGGGGCAATTCCCCTGAAATGAATTTTTTGAGAAAATTGCCTTATAAAATATTGTAATTTCATAAGTCAATCTGAACCGTTCATTAGGTGGAAGATCTGATGGTAGAAGTTATGTTTATTTAGGGTTTTTTTTTCCCTAGAAGGCAACCCTCTATTTGTATGAGGGAATTGTATTGTAGATGGGTATTATTATGTGAGAAAAAGAGATGATGTTGCACGAGAGTGAAGAGGAAGTGACAACATATGTACTATAGGTTATATCCCTTCATTTTGCTAGATTAAATAAAAGGAAGGACTGGTTGTTTCTCCGTGGACGTAGCCCAGATTGGGTGAACCATGTATATTTGTGTTTTTCTTGTTTTATGCTTTTCTGTGTTTTCACAATATTTTTGTTTCATTCCTCTGTTATTTAATTTCTAACATGGCCAAGAGCATCTTGTAGAGGGTTGTATAGGTAATAATTGTTTCTAGATCCATACCATGGGTCTTAGCCAATTTTGATTAGGTGTCTATCCCCTATGCGTCAAACTAACCATTTTTCCACCAATGGAGCTTCCCTTACTAGTGCCTTCCACATATTAGATCCTTTGGAAATTTTGTTGGGGATCCTAAACCAATTTGCTAAGGATTTTCTAGGAAAATACTTTTCATGCAAAACTTTGAACCAAAGAAAATTTTCCAAGGAAAGCCATCAAAGGTTTTTTTTCCATCCAGGGCCCTAGCAAAGAGGTGGATAGTCTTTAATCCCCAACCCTCAAGCTCCTTTGGGGTGGAAAAACGAGTCCATCTTACCAATTCCATTCCCTTTTTTCTCATGTACCTCAACGACAAGAAATGGAAACTAGCCTTCCTTATCATTGAAAGGAGTCCTTTGGGCACAACAATGATGGAGTTCCAATATACTAGTATACTCTCCAAGATAGAATTTACCAAAATAGGGCACCCTCCTCTAGAGATAAATAAATTTTCCTAGATGGAAATATGCTTCTCTACCTTCTTAACCATTCACATCCAATCTATTGTTTGATATTTATTTGGTTTGATAAAGAAACCAAGATATTTCAATCTTGCATACAATTCTTTGACGAGGAAGGCAAATAAATCCCTTAAACGAGCTAAATAGTCAACCAAGAGTCTGTTATATATAATACAAGTTTTATGCATATTAATCACCATCTCGGTCACCTTGCAGAAGATATTGAGGGAACATTTTGAGGGAAGACAAGTATCTACTATCTCTTGTAATACAACAAAGCGTGTCATCGAAACTTCCACCTCATTCTTATCATATTCTCATATATATATACCTTTTAACTTATATGCAAGGTAAGATTTTCTTTGAGATTAAGGTCGTTTAACAATAAGGTTTAAAGAAATTACAACAATATACTTAATATGAGCTCAACATATCACACGTGAAAATTAAATTTGAATAAGAAATATGATATAATTATTCCTCTTAAATACCCAAATATATATATATATATATATATATATAAACTAAATTATTAAATTCATTATATTTTTATAAACAAGTATATATCTCTATCTATATTATATAAAAAATAAAATTATTAAGTCATTATGCTTTTTTATAAGCAACGAGGTTCTAAAGAGTAGTTAATTTAGAATACTAAGTAAAGCTACACTTTTTATTGCAAATTATACGTAAAGGTAGACTGGATTTGTGAATGTAACGTTTGGCATGACAGGATCTCCATTTTTTTATGGGTGTAATGGTAAAGATCATCAAGAAATCTAGAAAGAACAATATGATCATCATGTTTACCATGATATACTTTAATATGCGTGAGGGCACATTTGTCTGGGTTGAAATGAATATTTCTATCAGGTTTTTAGGATGTTCCTAATAATCTATGTTGTAACTTACAATTTTAAGTGTTGTAATCTTCAAGTGGTGGAGGTTAGTAGATAGAAAATGTAATATATAAATATTAGATATGGAGATTTGCGATACAATGTTAATGTTATTGTTTTGATTTTTTTTCTTATGTAATTAAGTATTTTATTTTTTAGCCTGTAGGCAAACGTAAGATATTTTTCAAAATTTAAGGCTATACAACAACAAATTTCTAAGTCATTACAATAATATATTCAATATGAGTTCAACATATCATTTACTGGAATTAATTTTGAATAGAAACAATAATAATCATTTCCTCCAACCACCCAAAATACACTTAATTAATAAACAATAATTTAATAAAATAACAATAAAATATTACGCAAATAAAATATTACACACTAAAATACAAATAAAAAACAAAATAATTCTGGATTTTTTTTTTTTTTTCACATTTTTGAGAGTGTGGAAATCTTATTATATAATGGGCAAAGGTTAGATGCTTAGAATTTCAATCTCCAATCTAAATATATAGTTCAATAGGAAGGAACCAACCCATTGAGGATGGCAAGAATATTTTAATTTAATCCTTTTAATCCCCTGTGTGTAATGAGTAATCAATGACTTAATTTGCAAGGTTGTTTGTTGCCAATAGCCTTGCTATTGTCTCTCGCTGCATCGCTGCACGAACATGTGATTTGTATTGCAAATTATGTGTAGTAGAGGAGAATATGACGATATAAATCATCTTGTCATTAATACACATTTTAGTTAATAGCAATTTAATATGTAGACATGCAAACTTGCCCTTTAGAAGAGAACTTCAAATATCATCGATATATTGGATGTGGATATGTAATATATTCGTACGTATATTTATGAATATATGTATATATATATTCAATTCCTTACATTCATATATAAGGAATTGAATGATATGTGTCCCTTTAAGGTCATGAATATATTCCTAATAGGCCCTAATATGGACGGTTGTGTGTTAGGGGGTGTACAAGGCTATGGAGGCATATTGCTATCACCATGTTGGAAGGAACATGTGGTTGTGGAGTGTGAGGTGGAAAGCTACGGAGATGAGATGAGAGAGAACTAGTCCATTATGGAAATTGAAAGGCATAGTTTTTTAGATAACTTTATATCTCATGGCTTTTACTTCAAATTATTAATGTTTTTTTTATAAGCTAGGGTGGGACTCTTCGATTTACATGTCCATTAAGTACCCCTCAATGGGGGAAGGGTAGCCCAAGATTTGAACCCAAGACTTCCGATTCGGTGAGACTTCATTTCCACGGCTCTTGCCGCTTGAGCTACCCCATGTGGGCATCAAATTATTAATGTTAGTTTTAATATCAAGTTTGAATTTATTTATACAAATTTAAGATGAATTGAATACAAAATTATCTTCAAAATGTGGTTTTCTATAATGTTGTTGTTGTTTGTTTTTTTTTTTTACTTTTGATATTAATTTTAGAAACAAATCAGATTATTTTAATATAAAATAATTATTTTATAAAAAAGAGGGGTCAAATTTCATATCCAATTTTATGTCTAATTGATTTTATCATTTAAAAATCTCATTAAATACAATAGCAATAAAAAAATATCAATTTTTAATTATCTTTCCACTTAGCAAAAAAATAAAGTTTGAATTAGTATTGATATTTTTTATTACCTTCTGGTATAACAAGGAAACAAAGTTTATGCTGAGTTTCGAAGAAAATATGGCGCTCTCGGCTAGGGTTTTTGGACGAACCAGTGCCTCCCAGAACGGCACAGCTAGGGCCCGTCTCCCCTCGGCATTTCACCTCCCAGGCCCCGTTCCTGTGGACGGCCGGCTCTTTCTCCTTTTGGATCCGAGCAGCTCAGTTTATGAGCAGGCTTCTGCCGGCGAAGGGGCGGTTCTCAAACCCTGTGATTTTCACCAGCTCGGCCTCTTCTGTGTGCGCTTTTTCCAAAAACTCTGCAAGGCTTTTGCGATAGCCACGAATGCAGACAGCCTCCTAACTGCGGTTCAGCTGATGCTCCCTCAGCGCGAGGGCTCAGTTTTGGTTTTATTGTTGATACATTCCCCCGGCTCGGTTCCTATTCTTCAGAACTACTCAGGGGCCGGATGCCGAGCTTTCTCTTTTTATCTCTCTCGCTCTTTGGTACAGCTTCCATCCGAGTACCACTCAGGGAGTGGCAATCTGGAATTAAAAAGGCTTCCAGGTTTTCTTGTTCTCAAATCTCCTGAAAAATGCCTGCGTAGGGAGGATGCGGGACAAGTGTTCGACGAAATACCACACAGGGATCTGGTCTCTTGGGGCAGGTTTCTAAGAAACCTGCGTGAGATACAGTTTAGGAGGATAGTCCCGCCTCTGTTTAGCCCTGCAAAGACGGATGCAGCAAGTTTAAGAGATCTCAAGCCACACCAAATGGCTAATATCGCCGGCTGCCCAGCGCAGGTAAATAAAGAACAGGCACAGTTTGGGCCCCTGGCAGGCAGTGCTTGTTCCAGCGTCCTCTCGTCTCAGTCTTGCAGTGGACTGCAGATGCCGAAGCAATCAGAGTCCTTCCAGATCCTAATAGCGCTCCTCTCAGGCAAATCTTTGCTTTAGTGGGTGAGCTCCTCAGATCTTGTGCAAGACCTCAAGCAAGAATTGTACCTTAGGACAGGGATTCCTTCTGCTTCTCAAAGGCTCCTCTTCAAAGGTAAACAACTTGAAGATCTCTTGCCCCTTTCTTTTTATAACATTCAAAGAAATGCTTCTATCATTCTCTCCCTTCGTTTGAGAGGGGGAGCGGTAGGACAGTCATCTTCAGCAGCAACATTTTCTTATAGAGATGCTGTCCATGCCCAGAAACACAAGAACTCCGCTTCACCAACCCAGGTTCCAAAACCTTTCTTGGTGGACAAGCTGGAGGAAACCCCCTCCATTGAAATAATGCATCCAACGATGGACATGCAGTTTCAACTGTTTGCCGAATTTGGCATTATCTGCAGGTTCAATGGGCTATGGCCTCGTACAGAAGATCTCTACAAATGGGTTCACTCCAACTGGACCAACAATTGCAAGGTTCTGTTTTGTTCCAAAGGCTTCTTCATTGTAGTTTTTGTTGATAGTGAGGATTACCAAAAAGAATTAACTGGGGGCCCTTGGTTTTGGGACTCGACGGGTCTCTTCTTAACCCCTTGGTTCCCTGATTTTGATCCTTCCACTGCTGTTATCACCAAACTCCCTATCTGGGTCAGACTTCCCAACCTCCCGGTTCATTTATGGCACTTTGCTGTGTTTGAAGGAATTGGTAACTCTCTAGGCCGATTTCTAGCTACAGATACTTCAAGGGCGGAAAAGGGCATCTACACCTTTGCCAGAATTTGCGCAGAAATAGACATGAGCAAAGGATTACCGGATCAGATCATTCTCAAAATTGGAGACTTCCACTGGACTCAGACCCTGGATTACGAGAACACAGCGTTCCGATGCAGAAATTGTCATCTCACAGGGCACCTTCATAGATCGTGTCCAGTGATTCCTGCCCAAAAGAAGAAGGCCGCTCCTAAGCCGAAATCCAAGAGCTGGAAACCTTGTGACCCGCCCCCCATGGATGATTTTAGTTCCAGCTCGGATGAAGAGAATGAGGATGTGGATGACAACAGGATGGACGCTTCGCTTGCACAGGACCCGCCCCAAGCAGGTCCTGAGGACTCCTCAGCCCCACCTCTCACGCAGAAGCGCTCTCATGAGACCTCTCCTTCGGATTCAGACAAGGAGATCTCTCCGTCCGCCCAGCTCAGTGTGCAAGTCTTTCCATCCTAGCCGGATCATCTTGGATGGGTCAAAGTTGGTAAAAAGAAAGGTAAAAAGGGCCGCACTACGGACTCCTCCCATGTTGGGTTGAATCCCTAGCCGGGCTCTTGTTTCTTGGCTCGTCTGTTAGATTCTTGTTAAGCACTGCTCCCTTCTTGTTTACTCCTCAAGGCCGAGGTGGATAGTGTATCCTTGCCGGCTGCCCTTTCTCTTTGGGGTGTTGTAGGAGGTTCTCTGGTCTAATTGTCATGTTCTCAGCAGAGCTTCGGGCTTTAGTCTGCCCGGACAGTCCTTTTGTACATTATGTTTTATTTTCTTAATACAATCGCTTACTAAAAAAAAAAAAAACAAGGAAACAAAGTTTAGATTAGTATTCAACATTTTAGATTATAAAATATCTTAAACTGATCCCTTTTTTAACTGAAACCATGAATTTTCATTATATTAAACACTGCGTTGGGGTCATAATTGATCCACTAGAGATACATATATGACAAAGTTTAGTACAAAATTTGGATAGTTAGCCAAAAAGGGGGATTCCTCTACTGTCCTCCTTATACCTAGATTGTGCCTATTCACAAATATTATTACCCATACATTGTTCCATTTATCAATCCTCAAGTAAACTCCTAAAATTTGACAAAATTTACAATTCATATACTAAATCATAGTTGCTTGTCCACCTCTCTAGGGAGAGGGTCAACTTTTTGAGCAAAATTAGCCAAATTCAAATATGAAATGTACCTAGTGTTGACACAGAAGGAGTTATGAGAAGTGGAGCGTTGGTCCACTTTATCTTCTAGTTCATATCCTTAATATAAGTTTATAGGTTGTCGATCTCATCCTTCTTTTAGCTAATTTTATAGTAACATTGGTGTTGTGACCTATACGTTCTCCCAGAATGGTTGATTTGCAGAGCATTTTGGTATACAAGTTAAAAGGACAAAAGAAAATGTGAACAAAAAACCTTGGAGAAATGTATAGAACCAAGGAAAAAGAGAAAGGGGTAAAACACAAATGCAATGGGCCCACCTATACATCGTGTGTGTAAAAATTAATTAACGAGCAATTATGGGGCAAATCATCATTTGTCCTAAAGCCTCTCAGTCCCGCAAGCATTTTGGCAGGATAACTAGCGCGATAGATAAGACAAAGCTAGCCCCTAGAATGGTCAAAGTTAGTCATGTGGGTGCATCTGATCAACGACCAGGATCAACTTCGGGGGGTCGAACACTGCTCCTAACTTCATTCAGTCACCCCGCTAGAGAGTGGGGACCACACCTGCCACCAGCACAACAACGCAACATTGATGTCAGCATGCGAGCGTGATTTCACAACGCCACCGGTCCCTCCCTCTCACTTCTCGTCCAACCTGGTAGCAAACATGTGTCCCTTCCACATGTCTCCCCCTGTCTCTCCCATGCGTCACTACACCATGTTTCTCATCTATAAAACCATGACTCGTTAGCTGTTGGATTTCAAATTTATTTCATTCAAATGATGTTCCCTCATCGCTCCATCTGTTCACAACCTAGTACAACCTTCAACCAGTGTAGAGTTCTTCCATTGCCACTATGTCTAATTGCTTTCGGACACCAAGTAACCCACAATCCTCCGTCGCTTAATCATTCTCTATTATGCCTAAAATGAAAAAACCAGAGCCCA
>APFE031607336.1:343711-354971 GCA_000404065.3 Pinus taeda
TTGGTTACGAGTCCCACATTCATGCTTGGCATATGGCATGGGGGTGATTGGCTAAAAGAAATATTTGGTTCAACCAATCTATGGTCGGGTGGTTCATGGAAGTCCCAACCTAGTTGGATTTTGCATTCATTAATAAGAGCTCCTTCTCCTTGGTATTTCATGTGTAAATGTATTGGTTCATGTGTGGCATTTATGTTTGTTGTATCCTTATTAATTTTGTTGTTTATATGATGGTTATGAGTAGTTTTATGACAATGATGATGTATGGCTGTCATCATGTTTTGAATTGTAAATGAGTGGAAAATGAATATATGAACTAATAGATTATAATGCAACTAATGTGATAAAGAATCAATGCTTCTTAGCTATTCTCAGATAATTATGAGACCTCTATGCTCAGATTTGTTGTTATGACCTGTAGAGTGCATATTTGTGACATGTTTGAATAAATTCCTGTCATGGCTAGTATGGGTCCGATCAAGCCTTTGTTCAAGTATTTGCATTAGTATCATTATTTTGATGTTACTTTTCAATTTCGGAAGTTACATGGAGTTCTGGGTAGTGGCCTAAGTCTTGACCCTGAAAAAGTGGCATAGAATACAGGGTCGCAAGCTCAGAACTAGCTGAAAAAGACCCTAGTCGCTTGCATACCCTTGTTGTGAGAGAAATTGGAGGGTCCCAGTCACTTGCATGCCCATGTCATGGGGGCGACTAAAGCTCTAGATCAGTAAAATGCTAGGTTTTCTCAGGAGTTGGTCACCTAGAAAGGTTGGTTGGGTCCTAGAGGTTCTGTAGGATGTCTAGAAGGTCAGTTTGATTTTATTTTGCTGGTTACACTTCCTTAAATGTACATGGGGATTTGAATCATATATAGTAGGCTCTTGTCACATGTTTACCCCAATGGAGCAGTTAACTTTGGTAAATGTGGAAGGAGGGTGTTATACGGACTTTGATTAAGGTGATTTTCACACCATTGGAAATGACTCAATTTGTAGAAAAACACCTGAAAGTGGCTTGGATCTGTGCTCAAAAAAATTTAACCCCAAAAAGTTCATTTCGATGCCTTAAAATGGATCTAGAATGTTTTGTACTCGAAATCAAAATAGGACTTACCTCTAAAATTGGCCTTGAAAGCTAATTTCTCCTATATTTTCACCTAGAAAGTGCCAAGGTAGATGAAAAATTAGATAATGAGTGATGCATGATTATTTTCATTCCAAAATTTGTCTATGGCATAGTTAGGCTATTGAGCTGTAGGTTTATATGCCCTAGGAGCATGGATAAAAAATGGTATGCTTGGGTGAGTTGGCAGATCACATAGTGAAAAGATTAACGAGGATGGGGTATGGAAAAGATATATCTCTTTAGGAAATCTTTGGTAGGTTAATGTGTATAGAGATTACTATATGGACAAGGTATTTAGGTCAAGTTTAGTCATAAAAAATATATTATGTTTGGGTAGGTCGAAGAGTGGGTTTGAAACCTAATGAAAAATTAAAATAATGCATCTATTATTTGGAAGGCTATAGTAATTGCTCTTGCTCTTCTAGGAGACACATTTTAAGAAAGTGGGGACAAGGGTCAAAATTAGGTTGGACTTATGAATTGGTTGTGAGGAAATTTATAGATGATTTGAGGGTTTGATGAATAGTCTCTACATATTTATTTATGTATTTTTAATTAATGAATTAATTAAATTTTGTTTTTCGAAGTAGGTAGCATATGCAGAAACAATAACTATCTGGTGGAAGGAATCAGGCCTGGGTAGATATGTTGGGGGTATGATGGATGAGGAGGTGGCTAAATGGGGAAGTTATATTCAAGCTCTAAGGGTGGCTCATGTGTAGATCAATAATGAGGAGGATGAGTTTCTTTTGGGTAAAAATAAGGATAAAAGATAAAATTATTGAGCTTTGAGTATTCAAGTGGAGAAGGAACAAGTGGTTTGGTGGTGGGTATTTGGAAATTTAAGTGCCATCTAATATCTCACATTTTTATGCGGCTAGCCCTTAGGAAAAAAAGTTTTAACTGAGGACATTTTATAGAGAAGAGGGACAAATGGTCTTATATGGTACTATTTATGCAAGGAGAACAATCAATCTATTGATCTTTTGTTTGTGTCCATCCTTTTGTTATTCAAATTTGGTTAGAGTTGAAAACTATCGCTAGTGTAAAATGAGTTTGGACTAGAGTATCTATTGAGGTATGGAGTATGGAAACATGTATAAAACATGCTAAAACTTTGCCCTTACTAGTGAAGTGGGGCATCTGGTTGGCTCCTATTGTAATGATATTTGAGGGAAAAAATTATTGTTCCATAATAATTCGTAGTTTAATATATGTCTTTTTTAGAAGGTTTTAACTAATCCAAATCATAAATCTATCTAGAGAAAACAAGGAAGAGTAGATTGATAAAAGTGGTGCTTGGATTTATTTTCATGCTGCAATTCAAAGGAATCCACCTATAGGAGGAATTGGTAGAGCACTCTGGCTTCATGATGAGCATGTTGTGAAGTTCAAAGCTAGTTTGAGAAAAGACATAAATAATCTAACTTAGCTTATGGTGTTAAAATCGTTGATTATCTTATAACTAAAACAAGTATTCACCACATTTAAATTTTTGGTAATTCTTTTGTTTTTTTAATCATATGAATGAGATCTATAAATTAGATAACTAAGTTTTAATACCAATTTTTTTTGTTTTCTTTAGTATTTTGTCTATATTTTGATAAGATCTCTTTTGTTCATATCTATAAAGAGAGAAATATAAAAATACTAGCTGAGTTATCAAAAGCTAGTCTTTTTATGGAACCAAAGAGGTAGTACAAACTTGAATATGTGGATGATTTCGTATGAAAATGAAGCTTTAGATACATTGATAGATAAGGTTGGAACTCTAAATACATAGGTTGTCATATTTTTTATTATGTTTTGACTCTGTGTTTATGAGATTATTGTTAGTGAGAGGATTTGGTAATAACAACTGATTAATTGTGTTCAGAATGTGAACCTCTTCAAAGCTTTCAAGAAGGCGGAGAATCCTAGAAACAAACAACCATTGGATGATTGTGCTGGTAAGGTTCACCTTCCCTACATATTGGGCACCATTGATAAGATTTCGTACAATTTAAAGAAAAACAATATAAAAACTACCTTCAAACCCATGAATACCATTAGCAGATCTCTGAAATCAGTGAATGATCCTATTGATCCTAAACACCACAAAGGCGTTTATTTGGTTCCTTGTTCTTGTGGCAAAGCCTACATTGGTGAGACTAGTCAATATATATCAACTAGGATTCAAGAGCATGCCGCTAACATTAAACATAACCGATCCAAAACCTCAGCCCTCGTTGAGCACTCTAGTAAAACCAATCATCACATATATATAGAAAATTCTTCTGTTGTGGCCAAAATTGATCATTATCACCATATGAAATTTAGAGAAGCTATCGAAATAGGAAAACACCCAAACAACCTTAACCGTGATGAAGGTCGGAAAATTAATGATAATTGGATTCCAACTCTAACTACAGATTCCACCTTCTCCTAGCTACCCTATTCTCCTAGAAATATATAACTATCAAAATAAATTAAAAATCAAAAGAAATCTAAAATATAATTGTCATAATAATAATATAAGAAATCTAAATATTGAAAACCATTAACTAATTAATAATTTGAATCATATCATTAGTAAACTTGTCGGTTTCGTTCACTCAACCCTCTCCTCTATTTATTGATCCTTTAAGGTTCTGGCTTATTCACTCATCTGATCTTGACGATGAACCACAATGGTTGGTTTGAAATGTCAATTCCAAAAAAACATGAATGTGATGGCTCCAAAAAATATCACCATACAAAATGCAACACATATTGCTAAATATACAACTTTGCAAAAATAAATAACCTTTACTATAACTTATTGATATAGCAGGGAACTTGATAAGACTCTTCTTACATTGATAATTGTGATTAGATTGAGTAGAAATAGTCAATACTGATGAGGCACAAATACTAAATGACTATCTATGAAATCAATTAATTTTACATTAATTAATTATTTTTATATTTATAAATAATTAAATATATATAAATAATTTAATGAGTGAAATGTTTTACGTAGTATTTTTATAAACATACGAAGAAAATTATTGGTAAGTCAAATCTCTCCCTTTCTCTACTACCAAATTCCCAAATAAAAATATTACAAAATAAAGGAGTCAATTACCTAGACCGAACACACGTTATGAGTTTCGCTTTTTGTTTTGTGTAGATCCAATACGTGGTCACGCGTTTAGCTTTTTGCTTTGTGTAGACCGGACACGTAGTCATGTGATAGTCTATGTTGTCCACAAAAATATAAATGGCCGACAACATTCTTCTTACGTGGTAACTTAGTAACTTCATGATCATGCTTCGTACTTCATATAATTATTGCAATCGCTTCGCTGGCAGATGTATTCCCGGATATATATAAAAATAAGATTTTGATTTTAATTGAAGGAATTTTTTTCATTAAGAAAGTTATTACAATATTATAAATTATTATATGATGTTGACAGTGATATAAAGTCGATTCAGGTATTATTATGACGGTGGTGGTGATTAAAGTCGGTTTAAGTTTAAATAGTTTAATATATATTTAGATGGATAGAAATTTTGTTTAAAATATATTTATTATAATTTATTAAGTTAAAAGTGATAAAAAGGTTGGTGTGTTTGTGATAGATATTTTCAACTTAGATTTGATGTGGATATTATCTACATTAGATAATTTGATAGAAAGTGTTTTCATTTTCAACTTCTCTTAATGTCATAAGACATACATTAGATAATTTAATAGAAAGTGTTTTTCATTTTTCCACTCTTTAATGTCATAATGTGACAAACTCTTTCAATCCAAGGTATTTTGGGAATTGACCAATGACCAATTTCATAGTTCATGAGAATTTGTTCTTTTTTTTAATAATATTTATTTCTTTTTTACCCTAGCCAAAATAGAGATATTTTTTTTTTAAGATTTTGGTTGATCACCTCCTGTTTAACATTGCACAATTTATCCTTAAATTTTCATGTAATAATATTTTAATGATTTCCTTATTCTGCAAAATGATCACCTCTTTTATCCCACAATGGCCTAACCAAGAATGAAAATCCTTATGTCATCCTCCCTTAAGCTAAAGATGATGGTTTTCACATGGAGTTTGAAGCAATCTTATGAAAACTCGTCTTCCATGGTGTTTAACCTCTTCTTATACATAAGATACCTAGTCATAGTCATGCTCTGTATGGGGAAAATGCTTGCTTCTATGAGGGAGATAATATATGGTGTATTTGTTTTAATCTTGAGATTATAGGTTATAAGTTTCTTTTGGATTTGTTTTATCTTCTTCCATGTCTACAACCCCAATCCTCACACCCATATAACATAACAACGATGATGAGAGTCTTAATATGAATTTTCTTTTATCCCATATCCAAAGATTTGTTGATTTATAATTGTTTTCAAGTTTATAATAAGCTTTCCATCCTCCATTTATCCTTTTCTCTTTACTATAATTGTAGTTGAACTTGTGATGATTATCAGTTCCCACATATTTGTATGAGGGAACTCCCTCCAAGTTGTTGTTGTCATATATAAAAGTATCATATGCAATCTTTATAGATATGATTATCATGACTTTGGTTTTGTTAGTATGAACAATCATATTCATCTTGACACATAAATATTGGAGGATTCTTAGTTGTTTGCCAAGATCATAATGAATCCTTGTCAAGAGAACAATATCATCAACATAAAAGAGAAGAGTTATGATTAAATCAATGTGCGTGGGTCAACACAACTTGCATTTTTCAAACACTCTTCTAACATATAAATGTTTATGCCAAAAAAGATAGGAGACAAGGGACAACTCCAATATTACAATTAATTTCTTGTGACCAACTTTTGGTGGTCTTAAACTTGGCAATAACATTCTCATACAATCCTATAACAATAACCCTTAACTCAAGAAAAAAGCCATTATCTCTTTCAACTTATAAAAAATAAAATTCATTTATTAATTTGTTTAAATATGTAAGCATAATTTTAATTATATTTAAATTTGACATATTAAAAAACTATTAATATTTTTTTTAAACATATGGTTAAAAAGCAAATACCAATTCGTAAAAGTATTTCTTAATACAAAATAAAATAAGGCATATGATAAATTGGACGGCTTAGATTTAAAAGTAGGTAAAATTTTAAATTTCAAGAGATGTCAATGATGTTAAATGATAACTTATGGAGTTTGCTAAAAATAGGTTGAAGGGAAGTGCTCATATCTCTAACTTTGTCACATTTCACTAAAAAAAGTGTCACTTATCTTCATGAATTCACCTTTACCACAAAAGTTTGTTAGCTTAGAATCATTCATATAACTATACCATGAAATTGAAATTCTCATTCTCTAATGGTTTTGAAAATTATCATAAATAGTAATGCCAAGTGATAACTTATAAAGTTAGTTGAATGAGGTTCAGGATAAATGCCCATATCCCTAACTTGGTACTATCTTATTTATTTCAAAATATACATATTTTCTTTATGTACATAAAATATCTTAAAATTAATTTAATTTAATAGAAATGATATGATGTAGTAACCAAAATGAAACTAAATAATTAGAATAATCAAATATCAAACATTCAAATTTTTTTATTGATTAAAACAAAAGATGGTATTGCCACGGCCACAAAATAAATTGATATGAGCTCTCCATATGCATTAAATTTTTCATTGTTAATGAAATCTTTTCATTATAATGAGGATCATTTCTAAATATAGGTAACTAATCCTTAATATTTAAATTGAAGATGATAATCCATGAAATTTTCTATCATCTCACTTCTAAACAATCATTAGAAATGTTAAATAATGGGGATATGATAGATAACCTTATAAGTCACATTCTTTGTCTTATGGTCATATTGATATCTACTTAAATGACATATAGGCCAACTCTTCTATACTATATTTCATCCATATTATGACACAATCCTTATCATATGCATCGATTGTTTATAGTCCATTTTTAGCTCTTTCATATTTATAACAATTTCTCTAGGTAAACTAGTATTTAACTATGAAATGAGAATGACATGCAAAAATAAACAATAAAAAAATTAATGTACAAAATCATGGTAGTTGCAATCTCATTAAATGTGACTAATAGTCGATTCAACAAGTTACACTTTATAAAGTATTGCATATATTAGGATTTATGGGAAAAATTGGTTTGAAACACCATCTAATACGTTCAATATATTCATTCAATACATTTATGGATGTCTTTTTAGTAAATTTGTTAGTATAGATTAGCATATCTAATTTAGGGGAATTGGAATGAGAAAATTATTAATATATAATTAGCCAAATGTTTAACAATATTAGTAGTAATTGGTTAATTCCTTAATCTATATATGTACATGCATCTATATATATATACATTAATAGTTGTATTAACTTGTTTCTTAACGTTTTAAAAAAAATGATTAAATGATATTTATGTGAAATCTATTTATTTTTTTTAGTGTATTGTGACTTGCAAAACTTGTCTTTTGTCTGAAAAACCAAAATCTAAGGGCATCCAAGTTGTCAAAATTACTTAATGATTGCACCCAACATAGGCCACATTAATCTTTAACATGACTAGATTTTTTTGGGTGTCTCCTCGCAACTACAACGATTTTCAAACCTCCACCATCTTATAAAATGAAAACTTTCAAATTCAATTATGAAAACAAAAAGTCATATAAAATTCACTTTATAAGAATATCCTTATTTTTTTTTAATCAAATTAAATACCAATTAACATACAATAATTATAATGATATATCATTTATAATTATAATTATATCACTATATACCATCATATGTATATGAGTATGTCTAATGGTTAAGTGTTTCCTTGTGGAAATGTATAAGTTCAATCCAAAGTGGCAGTACACACACACACCCACACCACTCACACACTTACACACACACTCACACAATTATATACTTTAGTAGTTGAATTTGCTAGCAGAGGTAAATCCCTTAAACATTCTGGCCAATAAATCTAATCCCCGCATTTCAATATGATAAAGTTCAATATCTTGCAGACTTTATACTTTAACATGCGACTAGTGATCAAATTTAAGGGTCGGTTCTTAATTTAATTTGGAAGATCATATATTCATCTAACCCTTCAAAGATGAAAAGTTATAAAAAAAAATGTACTTCTATTGAAAAGTGTATATTAAATAAACCTTTCATAAAAAAAAAATGCCAAAATGAAATAATGTCCTTCTAAATCTTTAAAATTTTCAAAATTTAGAGAGTGACTACAATGAAACACTGTAAAATTTCAATAGAAATTAGTAAATAAACAAACATTTTTCTCAAATTCCAATTAAAAAAGGTAAACATAGGTTTCTTCTATTCATTCAATGATCTTCAAAAATATTTGGACTTACATCATTGAAAAGGTAAATCTATTTTCCAATGGAAAAAGTTTAATAGTTTCATTTGTTTCCATACATCATAAATAACATTCCAATCTACCTCATTTAGAGCATGAGGTGCACTAAGAGACTTAAATATTAACATATCTATTGTCTCCAATGAAAGTCTTGATCTATCATCATTTCTTATGAAACGCGTCAACAAATGTATTATCATGTGATTTACACCAAAATTATTTTTCTCATAAACTTGATATGGATCACAAAAGCCTCAATTCAACAATTTTTTATCCTGTTTAATTTTGAGAAGCCTCTTTCACACACTAGTGTGTTTGCTGGGATAATGAGAATAACTTGCCATAATTGCATCAAATAAGGAAAGCCTTCAAACCATTCAAGGTCATCTCCAAATACATCCCATGCTCCATACATATTATTTTTGGGGTATGATTTAGAAGTAGTACAAATAAATTCATTTGTTTCACCCAAACATCTAGCAGTGTCCACAATAGATGATTCTCCAATACTAAATTTTTCACATAAACATTTCAACCATCTTTTTGTTTGAAAATATTTATCATTCACTTCTTCATAATAATACCAAGGGCTGAAAAATTTAGCAACATTATATACATGTAAATCTATGAATCTCCTATCTAAGATGCAATCACCTTCACAATAAAATATTTTCCCAGAAGAATACAATCATTTAGTGTCTCCAATCTTTAAATCTTTGGAAAATATTTGAACCTCAATGGATGTAAATGTACCATACCTATGCTATTGCAAATTCAAGGGTTCCTCCTTGTGCTTTAACTAAATAAGAGGATATGTGCACTATGCCTACCCCAAAAATGCTTCCCAAAAATCGTTTGTGAAACATGTTAGTAGAAACATCTAAAGTAGTGCCAATAGATGTAATATCCACATGATACTCTTGGAACTTTTGATTCAAATTATTTAATTCAATGAGCACATCTGCAAGTAGATGAATACAAAATTGCACTTGAAATATTGTTGCCAACTCATACATTTTTTTCTCCCGTAACTCCTAATCCTTTAACAAAGAAGGCATGAGTTTAACAAGTAATTCCATGACCTTGCCTCTAGAGAGCTACCTAATTTGATAAATTTGTAATACCTATAACTTAGTGGTTTTAAATGATTCCATTAGCTCTTTCAATTCTCCATGTCTTTTAGTTGATTTCCCAATCCATGAATAAACTTTGTTTGCAAATTTGTCAATATATTGCAACTCTTGAAAATGAGATGAAGCATCGTTGGCTACTAATGCTTCCTTATAAGCTATGCAATGGGTATCTAATAAAAAGAGGAGCATTTCAATGAATCTTAGAAGATAAAAGCTCATGAATACCCCTCATGGAAGATGTATCATCCGAGCCAAAACCAAGTAACTTCATAATAGATAGATCCATTTATGCTAAAATAGTTCTCACTGCATCATATATACACTAAATTTTTCCATCATTTATTTGAAGCAAACATATAAACTTTGTTACATATTGACTTCTTCCTCCATTTGTCAAATATGTAATATAAACAATTAAATGGTGTTCCATAGTTCGAGTTGTGCTTTCATCAACTGAGATTCAGTAAAATGGGCTATCTAAAATCCCTTTTTTTAGTTTGTTCCAATATACCTCTTTAGAAACTTGAAGAAAGTCTTTTCTTGTTGTTGTATTTTTGTATGTATAATATTCATCTATTAGAGGCATGTGTGGAGTGCATTTATACCTATTCAAGTCACATATTGACTTATACATTTCTAAAGTTGAATCATGTATAGCAACAAAATATATGTTTTCAATCATTGATATATTTCTTTCCTTCGTAACATCTACCATTAGTTCAACATGTTTAGTGATTTAATTCGTTTTCTTTCTCCATCCAAAATTTGTAAAGATAATTTATGGGCTTATGATTATGCATGGCCACTTCACAAGGATTCACTCAATGAACCTCCGATATAGCATGTGTGTTCATGTCATACTAAAAAATACCCTTATTTTGACTACATATTGGGAAATACCTCTAAAATTCACTTTATTTAACCCCCCCACAAATACGAACCCAATACACCTTTCCACTTTATAAATCCACTACTTTAACTACATATTGTAGGTATCCATTTTTTCCTTAACATTTTTATACCTCTTTATGTTTTTTATTAGCTTTGAGCTCCATTTTTTATGCACAACATATAAAAAGCTTTTACCCCTATTATATGCTCAGTATATTATGTCATTTTTTCCTCAATATATATCCCCCAATATGAATGCACATGGTATGGTATTTCTCCCCTAGTGAAGCCCCCTGTGGGCCACTTAGACCACTAACTTGAAGAGTGGTAGTTCCCTCTTTTGCAAATGGAGTGTCTCTTTTAAATTTAACACACCAAGAACATTATATCCTTTCATTGCCATTACAATTTTTTACAACATAAGCCCATGGAGATCTTGTCTTCCATTTAGATTTGAATATTGTTTTTCGTTTCTTTGATGAGTTTTCTCTTTCAACAAGCTCTACACTCGTTGATTCATCATCTTCACATAGATGAACATCAACTTCATTTTGAAGATTACATGGTTGATTAGAATGTTGTGGGAGACCAAATGCATCAATAATTGACAATTGCTTTTTATCCTTCTTAGTGCGACCAATAGGAAACATTTTTCAAGATTTCCACCTATTTAATCAACAAAAACAATATGATAAGTAAATGCATAAATTAAAAAACAATAACATATTT